>CM019721.1:50458954-50472667 GCA_009760885.1 Achatina immaculata | reverse complement strand
TAGTGTCATACCGTCAAGCTGTAATTTATTCTTCTCAGATGAATGTCTGGATGTCATATATTTTTTTTTCATTTATATCTGAGACTTGACCATTAAAAAAAGATAAGACAGAGTATATGAAGATATGAAGAGACCAGAGGCAGAATGATCCAGATTATATGAATGTTGAAGAGATGATTATAAGGAAAGCAGAAACATACAAATATCTAGACACAACATTCAACAGAAGCAACACATTAAGAGAGGAAATTAAAATCAGAGTACAGATAAGGAATAAAATATACTTTGCCTTGCAACACCTGATAAAATTCAAAATCCTGTCCCAAAACACCAAAATAAAAATCTACAAAACTATAATGAGACCAGCCGTCATGTATGGATCAGAAATATGGAGTATGACAAAGAAAAATGAACAACAATTGCAGATCTTTTAAAACAAGATCCTAAGAAAAATCTTTGGGCCGATAAAAGATACCAACAGAGGAGAATGGAGAGCTAGAAAGAACACCGAACTGAACAGCTTATTTAAATCCCAATGAATTATTACTGTCTTGAAACTGAACAGACTACACTGGCTTGAGCATGTAGAAAGAATGGCCGTGAACAGACAAACGGAAATGATGTATGCATAAGAGATGAGGGAAACAAGACCAAGAGGCAGACCAAGACAGAGATGGAAAGACAACATAAAAGAGGATATAAAAGAAATAAGTGTCACCAACTAGAGAGGGAAGATTAGGAATAGAGAGGAATGGAGGCAAACTCTATCTGTAGCAAAGAGCTTTAATGGCTCAGAAAGCTGAAAAAGAAGAAGATATCTGAGACTAAAATACTGGTTGAATATTACATATTTTTATGAAATCTACTTAGACAATTAGGCTTAGACCTCATAGCACTGATATTCATACCACTTGAGCTCAATGCTGACTGGCAAGATCCACATCTCATCATTGATCACCACTTGCTGCTGTTGACTAGCAATATCTTGGTGCTGATCATCTGTGTCCTGATGCTCTGCCTGTATTATGAAAGCAAACTGTCAGATTTTGATGGAATGAAGAATGTTGTTTTAACAAACTTGCAATATACCAAAAAACTTATGGGAGGAGAAATTAAAAACAAAAATAATGTGTTCAAATTAGATACTTTTTCCATGAAATTTTACTGTCCTCTCTGAACAGTATCAGCAGTCCAGCATCCTCATGAATTTAAAACCAAAAACAAAAACTAGTCATTATTATGACAAAATCCTATGCCATGTTCTTTTACTTCTGCTTGCTACACCCGTCTGAAATTTGATCTTAAGCAATGAACGAGAACAATATGCATGCAAATACCAGTCTTTTCTCTAATTTAAATGTGATGAGGTAGAGACTACAGTTCAATGGACATACTTTGAAATTTATATAGCTAGATTATGCCTGTAATGTTTAAAGAGGCAACTTAGACTACCTCTGTAGTATTTAAAGAGGCAAGTTAGACTTACCTCTGCAGTGTTTAAAGATTGATTGATCTTTATTTCAGAAGGGTTAAGAATTGGGCCTTTGAAGAGGAAAGTTAGACTACCTATCTAGTGTTTAAAGAGGCAAGTTAGACTTACCTCTGCAGTATTTAAAGAGGCAAGTTAGACTACCTATCTAGTGTTTAAAGAGGCAAGTTAGACTTACCTCTGCAGTATTTAAAGAGGCAAGTTAGACTTACCTCTGTAATGTTTAAAGAGGCTACTTAGATTACATCTGTAGTGTTTAAAGAGGCTACTTAGACTACCTCTGTAGTGTTTAATGAGGCTACTTAGACTACATCTGTAGTGTTTAAAGAGACTACTTAGATTACCTCTGTAGTGTTTAAAGAATATACTTATAATACCTCTGTAGTGTTTAAAGAATATACTTATAATACCTCTGTAGTGTTTAAAGAGGCTACTTAGACTACCTATGTAGTGTTTAAAGAATATACTTAGACTACCTCTGTAGTGTTTAAAGAGGCTGCTTAGACTACCTATGTAGTATTTAAAGAGGCTACTTAGACCACCTCTGTAGTGTTTAAAGAGGCTACTTAGACTACCTCTGTAGTGTTTAAAGAGGCTACTTAGACTACCTCTGTAGTGTTTAAAGAGGCTACTTAGACTACCTCTGTAGTGTTTAAAGAGGCTACTTAGACTACCTCTGTAGTGTTTAAAGAGGCTACTTAGACTACCTCTGTAGTGTTTAATGAGGCTACTTAGACTATATCTGTAGTGTTTAAAGAGACTACTTAGACTACATCTGTAGTGTTTAAAGAGACTACTTAGACTACATCTGTAGTGTTAAAAGAGACTACTTAGACTACATCTGTAGTGTTTAAAGAGGCTACTTAGACTACCTATGTAGTATTTAAATATGCTACTTAGACTACATCTGTAGTGTTTAAAGAGGCTACTTAGACTACCTATGTAGTATTTAAATATGCTACTTAGACTACATCTGTAGTGTTTAAAGAGACTACTTAGACTACATCTGTAGTGTTTAAAGAGACTACTTAGACTACATCTGTAGTGTTTAAAGAGGCTACTTAGACTACCTATGTAGTATTTAAATATGCTACTTAGACTACCTCTGTAGTATTTAAATAGGTTACTTAGACTACCTCTGTAATGTTTAAAGAGTCTACTTATACTACCTCTGTAGTATGTAAAGAGGCTACTTAGACTACATCTGTGGTGTTTAAAGAGACTACTTAGACTACATCTGTAGTGTTTAAAGAGGCTACTTAGACTACCTCTGTAGTGTTTAAAGAGGCTACTTAGACTACCTCTGTGGTATTTAAAGAGGCTACTTAGACGACCTCTGTGGTATTTAAAGAGGCTACTTAGACTACATCTGTGGTGTTTAAAGAGACTACTTAGACTACATCTGTAGTGTTTAAAGAGGCTACTTAGACTACCTATGTAGTATTTAAATAGGCTACTTAGACTACCTCTGTAGTATTTAAATAGGCTACTTAGACTACCTCTGTAGTATTTAAATAGGCTACTTAGACTACCTCTGTAGTGTTTAAAGAGGCTACTTAGACTACCTCTGTAGTGTTTAAAGAATATACTTAGACTACCTCTGTAATGTTTAAAGAGTCTACTTAGACTACCTCTGTAGTATTTAAAGAGGCTACATAGACTACCTCTGTGGTGTTTAAAGAGGCTACAGACTACCTCTGTAGTGTTTAAAGAGGCTACTTAGACTACCTCTGTAGTGTTTAAAGAGGCTACTTAGACTACCTCTGTAGTATTTAAAGAGAATACTTAGACTACCTCTGTAGTGTTTAAAGAGGCTACTTAGACTACCTCTGTGGTATTTAAAGAGGCAAGTTAGACTACCTCTGTAGTATTTAAAGAGGTTACTTAGACTACCTCTGTGGTGTTTAAAGAGGCAAGTTAGACTACCTCTGTGGTGTTTAAAGAGGCAAGTCAGACTATCTCTATGGTGTGTAAAAAAGACTAGTTTGACTACCTTTGTGGTTTGTGAAAAGCATATTTGACTACCTCTGTAGTGTGTAAAGAGGCAAGTTAGACTATGACAGATAAAGAAGCAAAAAATCAAGTGTTTCAACCACTACAGGATACAGATCACAAGGAAGGCCCAGAAAGAGATGGACAGATAATATCAGAAACACATTCACTAATTATGGCATGACAGACACTGAAGCCACCAATTTGGCTTGATAACACTAACTGCATCTCCCTTCAGTGTCTAATGGTACAATTGGAAGGATAAAGTAAGTAAGTATAAGTAAGTTAGACAACCTCTGTAGTGTGTTTTAAAAAAAGGCTACTTAGACTACCTCTGTAGTGTTTAAAGAGGCTACTTAGACTACCTCTGTAGTGTTTAAAGAATATACTTAGACTACCTCTGTAATGTTTAAAGAGTCTACTTAGACTACCTCTGTAGTATTTAAAGAGGCTACATAGACTACCTCTGTGGTGTTTAAAGAGGCTACAGACTACCTCTGTAGTGTTTAAAGAGGCTACTTAGACTACCTCTGTAGTGTTTAAAGAGGCTACTTAGACTACCTCTGTAGTATTTAAAGAGAATACTTAGACTACCTCTGTAGTGTTTAAAGAGGCTACTTAGACTACCTCTGTGGTATTTAAATAGGCAGGTTAGACTACCTCTGTAGTATTTAAAGAGGTTACTTAGACTACCTCTGTGGTGTTTAAAGAGGCAAGTTAGACTACCTCTGTGGTGTTTAAAGAGGCAAGTCAGACTATCTCTATGGTGTGTAAAAAAGACTAGTTTGACTACCTTTGTGGTTTGTGAAAAGCATATTTGACTACCTCTGTAGTGTGTAAAGAGGCAAGTTAGACTATGACAGACAAAGAAGCAAAAAATCAAGTGTTTCAACCACTACAGGATACAGATCACAAGGAAGGCCCAGAAAGAGATGGACAGATAATATCAGAAACACGTTCACTAATTATGGCATGACAGACACTGAAGCCACCAATTTGGCTTGATAACACTAACTGCATCTCCCTTCAGTGTCTAATGGTACAACTGGAAGGATAAAGTAAGTAAGTATAAGTAAGTTAGACAACCTCTGTAGTGTGTTTTAAAAAAAGGCTAGTTTGGCTACCTCTGTAGTGTGCAAAAAGGTGAGTTTGACTACCATATAGCATATTAAAAAGATTAGCTTGACTACTTCTGTAGTTTGTAAAAAAAGGCTAATTTTAGTGTGTAAAAAGGCAAGTTTGACTACCATTGCAGTGTTTAAAAATGGCTAGTTAGACTACATCTGTAAAAAGGCTAGTCTGATTATAGTGTGTAAAAAAAAAGTCAGACTACCCCATAGCATGTTAAAATGGCTAGTTAAACTACCTCTGCAGTGTGTTAAAAAAAAGCTAGTTTGACCAACTCTGTAGTATGTAAAAAAGATAGTTTGTCTGCCTCAACAAAAAAAGGCTAGTTTGTCTGCCTCAACAAAAAAAGATAGTTTGTCTGCCTCAACAAAAAAAGGCTAGTTTGACTACCCCATAGAATGTTAAAAAGGCTAGTTTGACATCATTTGTAGTGTGTAAAAAAGATCAGCTAGACTACCCCATAGCATGTAAAAAGACTAGTCAGATTATGCCTGTAAAGAGACTCAGCCGCACATCATGAAGACCAGACATACTCAGAAGTTTGAACTTTGGATTTAACCATCTTTTCTTCTGGAGGACAACAGTGTACTACGACAGTGTCTACAACAGGGCTATAAAGTAAGTCAAAACATCAGAAACAGAGGGATTGCTCAAGCATATACAGTAAAACAATCACAGACTTTCCAGCAGCATCAGAAGAAGGGAGCTCCTTTGTCAAATCATAGCACACAAAGAAGTACATACCTAATGCCTACAGTAAACATCACAATGAACCTAAATCCCAGAGAGTGAGCTATTCTGTTGTGCCTTTTCTTTAATTCCTAGTGTTCAGTTTGAATCACCATATCTCTTTAAGTAAAATTTATTCATCATCATCATCATCATGTGCCGTGCCGACTGGCGTTGGCTATTATGCTTCTCCAGAGTACACGATCCATCATGCAGGCCATCAGCTCAGTTGGTGATCTCCTCTCACACCATCCCGTCAGACTGTCCAGTATCATTTCTCTTGGTCTTCCTCTTGATCTGTAGTCAAATTTATTACTGAAGATTTTTAGGAAGAACTACAAGAAGCTCAACTCAGCTCCTGAATTAAACTGAGGATCTGGGAAACTCACAACAGGAAACTTTCTATACAGAACAAAAATTTCAAGACTTAAATAATTTAGCAGTGTAGCCTGAAATAACTACAAGATTTCTTTTAATACCTGGACCAACAAAAACTGAACAAATAAAGTTGTTATCACACCAAGGAAACTGCTCTTTACTGTAGTGTTTAAAGAGGCTACTTAGACTACCTCTGTGGTATTTAAATAGGCAGGTTAGACTACCTCTGTAGTATTTAAAGAGGTTACTTAGACTACCTCTGTGGTGTTTAAAGAGGCAAGTTAGACTACCTCTGTGGTGTTTAAAGAGGCAAGTCAGACTATCTCTATGGTGTGTAAAAAAGACTAGTTTGACTACCTTTGTGGTTTGTGAAAAGCATATTTGACTACCTCTGTAGTGTGTAAAGAGGCAAGTTAGACTATGACAGATAAAGAAGCAAAAAATCAAGTGTTTCAACCACTACAGGATACAGATCACAAGGAAGGCCCAGAAAGAGATGGACAGATAATATCAGAAACACGTTCACTAATTATGGCATGACAGACACTGAAGCCACCAATTTGGCTTGATAACACTAACTGCATCTCCCTTCAGTGTCTAATGGTACAATTGGAAGGATAAAGTAAGTAAGTATAAGTAAGTTAGACAACCTCTGTAGTGTGTTTTAAAAAAAGGCTAGTTTGGCTACCTCTGTAGTGTGCAAAAAGGTGAGTTTGACTACCATATAGCATATTAAAAAGATTAGCTTGACTACTTCTGTAGTTTGTAAAAAAAGGCTAATTTTAGTGTGTAAAAAGGCAAGTTTGACTACCATTGCAGTGTTTAAAAATGGCTAGTTAGACTACATCTGTAAAAAGGCTAGTCTGATTATAGTGTGTAAAAAAAAAGTCAGACTACCCCATAGCATGTTAAAATGGCTAGTTAAACTACCTCTGCAGTGTGTTAAAAAAAAGCTAGTTTGACCAACTCTGTAGTATGTAAAAAAGATAGTTTGTCTGCCTCAACAAAAAAAGGCTAGTTTGTCTGCCTCAACAAAAAAAGATAGTTTGTCTGCCTCAACAAAAAAAGGCTAGTTTGACTACCCCATAGAATGTTAAAAAGGCTAGTTTGACATCATTTGTAGTGTGTAAAAAAGATCAGCTAGACTACCCCATAGCATGTAAAAAGACTAGTCAGATTATGCCTGTAAAGAGACTCAGCCGCACATCATGAAGACCAGACATACTCAGAAGTTTGAACTTTGGATTTAACCATCTTTTCTTCTGGAGGACAACAGTGTACTACGACAGTGTCTACAACAGGGCTATAAAGTAAGTCAAAACATCAGAAACAGAGGGATTGCTCAAGCATATACAGTAAAACAATCACAGACTTTCCAGCAGCATCAGAAGAAGGGAGCTCCTTTGTCAAATCATAGCACACAAAGAAGTACATACCTAATGCCTACAGTAAACATCACAATGAACCTAAATCCCAGAGAGTGAGCTATTCTGTTGTGCCTTTTCTTTAATTCCTAGTGTTCAGTTTGAATCACCATATCTCTTTAAGTAAAATTTATTCATCATCATCATCATCATGTGCCGTGCCGACTGGCGTTGGCTATTATGCTTCTCCAGAGTACACGATCCATCATGCAGGCCATCAGCTCAGTTGGTGATCTCCTCTCACACCATCCCGTCAGACTGTCCAGTATCATTTCTCTTGGTCTTCCTCTTGATCTGTAGTCAAATTTATTACTGAAGATTTTTAGGAAGAACTACAAGAAGCTCAACTCAGCTCCTGAATTAAACTGAGGATCTGGGAAACTCACAACAGGAAACTTTCTATACAGAACAAAAATTTCAAGACTTAAATAATTTAGCAGTGTAGCCTGAAATAACTACAAGATTTCTTTTAATACCTGGACCAACAAAAACTGAACAAATAAAGTTGTTATCACACCAAGGAAACTGCTCTTTACTGGAGTGTTATAGCATCTATAAGCAGCATAATAAGAGCAGAGATGGGTAGCTAAATAGACATGCCATGTAAAATGCACTAAAGATAGGTTTAAATGAAAATGATAGCATCAACAATTTTAAATGAAAGACAGTACAGTATTTTAATTATGATCAGAACACACATCTCTAAATAGTCATATCAACAATAGTTGACTAAATCATCCTTCATTGTATTCAATGTGTGTCATGCAGTTACACACAGTGCAACCCATATGAAAATGTAAACCATCAGGTACTCAATAGCAGTGACACACAGTGCAACCCATATGAAAATGTAAACCATCAGCTACTCAATAGCAGTTACACACAGTGCAACCCATATGAAAATGTAAACCAGCAGTTACACACAGTGCAACCCATATGAAAATGTAAACCATCAGCTACTCAATAGCAGTTACACACAGTGCAACCCATATGAAAACGTAAACCATCAGCTACTCAGTAATCTAGCAAATGCCATTACAATGGCTCCCTTCTTTCACAGCTGACTTCAGTATTAGTACTAACACTTTTCATGTAAGGAGACTACTTTGAAGCAGGCTAATGTCAGCTTTCTTTTTTTTAAACAGTCATACCAACAGTTTCATTCTTACATGATACCTGGGTCACCTATCTCTGTTCTTTACAGGTTTACTTACCTTCTACCTTTTCTTACATGATATCTGGGTCACCTATCTCTGCTCTTTACAGATTTACTTACCTTCTACCTTTTCTTACATGATACCTGGGTCACCTATCTCTGTTCTTTACAGGTTTACTTACCTTCTACCTTTTCTTACATGATATCTGGGTCACCTATCTCTGCTCTTTACAGATTTACTTACTTCCTACCCTTTCTTACATGATACCTGGGTCACCTGTCTCTGTTCTTTGCAGATTTACTTACTTCCTACCCTTTCTTACATGATACCTGGGACACCTGTCTCTGCTCTTTGCAGGCTTACTCACTTCCTATCTTTCATACATGATACCTGGGACACCTGTCTCTGCTCTTTACGGGTTTACTTACTTCCTACCCTTTCTTACATGATACCTGGGACACCTGTCTCTATTCTTTGCAGATTTACTTACTTCCTACCTTTCATACATGACACCTGGGTCACCTATATGTGTCCTTTGCAGACTTACTTCCTCCGTACCCTTTTCTTAGATATATATATATTTGTTTTTTCAGTTAAAATTTGATCTGGGTCAGCTGATGTACCTTTGTTCATGCATGAGTGGTTACTTATTGAGACATCCTAAACATGAGAAGTAATTACTGTGGAGAGAATTAAGATATAAGAGACAGAAAGTATTAGTAATGATTGAAGGCTGTAAAGAAAGTATCAGTGTAGAAGATGACATGCTGTTGTTTGCTAGTATCAACACCACCTTGTCACAGAACTTTCTGTATGTGAATGTTTGCCTATAAGCACAAGTGCTGAAATATTCAAAGCATGTTTCATTAACATAAAAGTGCTGAACCAGCTGTGATGACATACAGGCTTACTGTTGTGCTAGGGAACAGAGCAATGATATAAAGTAAAAAAATCAATGAGAGCAGCATAGCCTTTATTTTGCTTGCACATACATAAGGACAACACTATATAACACTAGAAAACGCCTGCAACACTTCAATAAATGGGAACAGAACAAACACAAATATTTACTGTACATAATCTTACTTTAACATTCCTTTTTTCTTGCCTAAGTGGATGATGACACTAAGTATGGTACAGGATAGCAGCTGTATTTCCAGTCAGGTTTGGTACCAAATTCCTAGCACTTACTGCAGGAAGAAGGCCACACAGTAGACCTAACAATGAAGATATTAAAATATTTTAAAGTCATCAATGTGAGATTTTCTTATGAGCTAAGAAGTCTGGGAAAAACTTGCAAAAGAAAGTCATATGGAGAGTGACTCTCCA
Source organism: Achatina immaculata (assembly GCA_009760885.1). NCBI lineage: Eukaryota > Metazoa > Mollusca > Gastropoda > Stylommatophora > Achatinidae > Lissachatina > Lissachatina immaculata. The sequence continues at coordinate 50,463,041 of CM019721.1, read as the reverse complement.
CAAAGATGCATATCATTTTAGGAAGAAATGAGGACCAAACCTGAAACTAGAAGATGCAAGTGCAAGAAAACTGGGCCTTGCAGCAAAAATAATAACGGCGTTACTGTGGCTGGCAATGCAAGCTTAACATTGGTAAAGTCAGCCATGAGATGAGCTTCTCAGCAAGATGATGCTCCGCAAAACCTACAACAGCTGATATATGTCTACTTCAAAACTATCATGCTGAACAAAAAGTGTCAATATAGTACAGATGGTGAATTATTAGGAGCGTAGACTAGGAAAGTCTGAAGGAGACATGTATTCCTGAGGCTCATCTTCAGAACTGTAACTCAATGTTATTATTCTCTTTTGGGTGAAAAGGACTTGGGCGGAGATGTACTAGCAGAGGTTATAAGGGTGAACTTGAAGGCTCAGAATCTGAAGGGTTAGGAGTGACTCAACTTGGCTGCAGCAGTCGATTCTTGAACAAGTGGTGCAAAGTGCTTGCCACATGGAATGGAAGTCTTCTGTTTATCTCTGTTCCCTGTAAACTGTTCTACTGTTTTCTAGATTAATATTGACTTGAGAACTGTCAAAACAGATTCAGCCTTTCTAAAAGTGCAACCATCTTCTCTGACATGCCAGTCCCTTGTACAAGCTCTTTTGAGGTCATTTCCCTAGGCTGAGTAGGTTATCTGCAGAAATATTCATATTCAATGAATAGTCATCCCTGCTCTTCAACTGTCAGCAGATCATCTGTTAGTGGCTGATCTTGAGATGCCAACAATTCAGTAATATCTTCACCCTCTACTTTTTAGGTCCGGTTGGTGACTTGGTGAAAAATAGAACACAATTTTGAGTTCTTGTGTTTTCAATGTTATGTGTAACAAAACAAGTTCACATAATACATTTCTGCTCCATGCCTGAATAAAATCATAATTTTAAGTGAATTATAAATATTTTAAAATATTCCTCAAATTTTAGTTTAATATAATCAATATCTCTTTACTGACCATTCAGGCTTCGCATCCATAGATGGATTGTCACTGAGCATTTCCCATGCCAAAGGGAACAGAGTGCCAAACCAGCAAACATCTTTTCTCTCTGTCTACCTATCTCTGATCTTTTCAACTGCCATTAGGTGCTCTAGTCTGCTGCCACTCCTTCAAACATGCCCCACAAATTTAGACTGTAGTTTACTTATCCTTGTTATAGTTTTCCTCGCTTCTTGTGCATCTTTCAGAAATTCCTTGTTCAGTTTTCTTGCTGTCCATGGTACCTTCAGCATTCTTCTTGACAACCACATTTCTGCTGATTCCACCCTTCTTTGTATCTCTTTACTGACCACTCAGGCTTCGCATCCATAGAACAGGACTGGTTCAATGTAACATTTTAGAACTCTCTCCCAACTCTCATAGATATTGACCTATTCCAAAGTATGTATTTCAACTTTTGAAAAGAGATCTTAGCTTGTGTAATTCTGCTTTTTACTTTGGTGATACATCTTCTGTCAGATGTTAGCAAGGTACCAAAGTATTTAAAAATGTCAGCTTGGTTTATTTTGTGTTTTTTGCTTGTATGTTGCTGTAGGTGGGGGGAGGAGGGGAGTGTCTTGCCTTTTGAGATTACCACCAAAACTATCTTCTTTGTGTTAAGACCAAGTCCCTTTTTCTCACTTTCCTTGATGACTGTATTAAGTAGCAAATGAAGCTCTGTTTCACTCTTGGCTATCAACACTGTGTGATCTGCATATCTCAGGTAGTTAAAACTGATACCTCCTACTACTAACCCCAGCATGTTCTCTATGTTTCATTATATTTTCAGTGTATAGAGAGAAACAGTCAGGTGACAGGACACGTCCCTGCTGTAAGCCCAGAGACTCATCTCACTCAAGCAGAAAATGATTCAGTTCTAGGAACTCACACAAGGCCATGGATACTTCATAAATCTTCAACCCCTGGTGGTACTAAGGTTTCTTCTGCGAGTTCTGGAAACAGCAAAGACTTAGAGTTATCTAGATACCTACACAGATAATGCTGAATATCCAGATGTAAAAATGGGTACCTGACTTATTCTGGAGCTGGGGAAGGAAATGTGGCCATGTGTGATGCTAACCACATCATCCTCTAGTGAGTTGACAGGTCAATAAAAACATGTGGGCACTAACACTATATCCCTATATGCCTCTAATGCATGACAAGGTTACCTTTACTTACCTTTTACTGAATGCCAGCATAGCATTGGTTTGGAAAAGAACATAGCTCTATAATCAATGTTTAACAAAGCTATACTTTATATGGTAAAAGAAGCAGAAAATGCAGCAAAAACAGGAGACAGCAAAACTCTATATAACATACAGAAGAAGCTAACAGGAGCTATTACCTCCAGAGAAAGACAAGTCTTTAGCAAAACAGGCAACCTATTAACATCAAGTAAAGACCAAAAGCAAAGATGGGCCAAACACTTCCAAGAAATACTTAATCGACCACACCTAAATGAATTAATAAATCATGAAGCCAATTTACTAGTCCCACAACTAAATGTCAACCTAGATGAAATTACATTGCATGAAATTGAAACAGCAGTGAATCTAATGGCTAACAACAAAGCGGCAGGTGAAGATGAAATGTTAAAAGCTATTAACAATGACAACATGAGCCAACTACAGAGAATGTTTAATAAAATTTGGAATGGAGAAAAGGTCCCTTCTAAATGGGAAAAATGGAATCATTGTTAAAATACTCAAAAAAGGCAACCTCAGTGACTGTAATAACTGGAGGGGTGTAACCTTACTATCAGTTGTGTCAAAGGTGTTTTGTAAAGTTATTCTGAATAGAATTAAGGATGTAATGGATGCTGCAGTAAGAGAAGAACAGACAGGATTTCGAAAAGGGAGAAGCTGTCTCGACCAGATCTTTACTCTGAGAATAATACTTGAAGAACATATTGAAAAGCAGAAACCATTAATACTGAACTTTATAGACTTTAAAAAGGCATTTGATAGCATAACAGAGATTCATTGTGGAGAATTTTAAGACTATATGGAATATCATCTAAAATTGTAAACATCATTTGAGATCTCTACAACGGATATGTTTGCATAATCAAGACAGAAGAAGGAATGAGCAAATGGTTTCAGATTGAAACAGGTGTGAAACAAGGATGTATATTATCTCCCTTGCTTTTTGGAATTGCCACAGACTTTATAATGAAAAGATGCTGCAAAGGTAAACTACAAAAAGTAAAACTGGCATTGATTGGGTACATGGGACCCAACTAGAAGATCTTGATTTTGCCGTGACATAACTATTATCAGTAACAATGTGAAGTCAATGCAGGAAAAAAACTGATTCCTTTCTTCCTTGGCTAGCAAAATATGTCTTGAAATTAACAAAGACAAAACAAAAATAATGAAACTTATCATTAATCAAGAAGGAAAAATATACATAGAAGGAACAGCTATTGATGAAGTAAACCAATCTGCATACCTTGGCAGTTATGTAGACCAGGATGGTGACACCAGTAAAAAGAAATTGGTGTCACCAACTGGAGAGAGAAAATTAGAAATAGAGAGGAATGGAGGTGAACTTTATCTGCAGCAATGAGCCTTAATGGCTCGGAAAGCTGAAGAAGAAGAAGGTACTTTAATACAGCCAGGCCCATTTGGTCAGTATATCCACAGTATTTTCTATATTGTGGTGTTGGGTGACAGATTTATTTTTCACAATATGCTCTTTGTGTTGGGGATGCAGCAACTGGAACATTGTTATCATCAGTTGCCATGCCAACTAGTGTTGGCTATAATGTCTCTCCCTAATACCCAATCCCTAATGCAAACCATCAGTTCAGCTGGTGATCTCATCACACACCATCTTGTCAAACTATCTAGTGCCATTTATCTGAACATTCACCTGGCTTTTCTTCCATCTATTTTTCCTGTTGTCACAATATTTTCAATGTCCCCTCTTCTCATTGCATGTCCTGTGAAAGTAAATCATCTCATTCATATTTTTTTAGTAAGATTTTGTCTCTCCAACTCTTCTCATACATTTTTCATTAGTCGTCTTTGCTGTCCAGGGAATTCATAACACTCTTCTGATAAACAACA
>CM019721.1:50441958-50458854 GCA_009760885.1 Achatina immaculata | reverse complement strand
ACTGCGGGTCAAACTGAAGGAAAAGCGTGGAGGGAAACTGACGAGAGAAGTCGTCTTCCATCAAGACAGTGCTCCAGTTCACAAGTCGACGGTAGCAATGGCTGCCATTCATGACTGTGGCTTCCAGCTTCTTGAACATCCTCCTTATTCCCCAGATTTGGCCTCTATGGACTATTACCTGTTTATCAAACTCTTCTTCTTCTTCTTCGTTCGCTTCTACCACCAAAACCGCACTGTGATCCTACTGAATTACACTTGTGGTCCTCATTAGGTCCGGTGGTCCCCTGTGCGGTCCCCGACGGACCACACGAGATCCACGAGAGGACCACAAGGGGTTCAGAGTATCACAGGGCTTTAACCTATATTCTTGGTGGGTCTCTGAAGCGGTATTGCGTGACACCGTGGTTTTCATTGCACCAGTTTAGTCTAGGGTTGGACTTTCTCACCGGAAGACCTCGGCGTGTTTAGGATATCAGTGCATCCCCGCTGGGTGAGAGGCGGCAGCCCACCCAGGCCAGAGTTGGACCTTCTCACCGGAAAACCTCGACGTGTTTTGAGATACCCGTGTATCACCGCCGGGTGAGAGGTGGTTGCCCATCCAGTCCAGGGTTGGACTTCTCACCGGAAAACCTCAGCATGATTAGGATACACAAATATCCCCGCCGGGTGAGAGGTGGTTGCCTATCTAGCCTTCCCTGGTCCAGTGTCTCCGACTTCAGCATTTTGCGGTCGTGGCCGCTACCCTTCCTAGTTGTGACCTTGATGGAGCTTTTGTCCAGGAGGATGAATCCTCGCCACTAGTGACTTCTACCCCTGGGTTGAGCCGGTTTAGGCATTCCCAGTATGGGCGTGTTTGGGACGGGACATACATAGCCTTCAAGATTCACTCCTGGTATGAGCCGGTTTAGGCAAAATTCACCAGTATGGGTGTTTATCAGGCGTTACCAACCTCTAGAGCGGAGGTGGCATGACATGTCTAGCCATCAAGTTCCACCCCTGGTGTGTGCCGGTTTAGGCATATTTCACCAGTGTAGGTGTATTTCGGACGTGGGCGGCCTCTAGAGCAGAGGTGCCGTGGTATAGCTCTCGTAGCCATACTACTGGACATACCAGGTTAAACTTCACTTTCCACCACTTTTTCCCATCCGCGCCGCACAGCAACCTTTATTTCCGCATTTACTTCCTTAACCGGGAGGAGCTTCCCTCCACGCGGGGCATTTGAAAAGTCAAGCCAGCAGTGACTTAACCTCTGGGACAAGCCGGTTCATGCATTTCACCCGATATGACTGCACTCAGGACGTGGCCGACCTCCAGACCAGAGGTGCCGTGATTTGACTGTTTGCTTCGCTTTATTCTTTCAACCACCTTTTCCGCAGTGATGCTGCGCGGCAACCTCATTTGCAAATTTCTTCATTGGCCGGGAAGAGCACCGCTCCACGCACGGCAGCTGAAGATCTCGCCAACAGCGAGGTTTTGAACTAATAAAAGCGCTCTTTCCACGAGGGTCGGAGCTTGGTAAGCATGTATTAGCTCTAGAATTGCCACAGTTATCCAAGTAGGATCGTGTCATCTAAGGAACCTCGACTGATTTAATGAGCCATTCGCGGTTTCACCGTGAGAGTGTGAACTTAGACATGCATGGCTTAATCTTTCAGACAAGCATATGACTACTGGCAGGATCAACCAGATAGCTTTCTTCACCGAACCTTTGTCGGATATCTGCCGACAGACCGACGCGGGGCAAGGGAGACAGCGCTCTGCTCAGAGCGGATCCCTTTCGACCCCGGCGGCGTTTCATTTCCTTTAACCGGCGGGGGCGGCTCTCTCTGCTCTAACGAGCGGAGAAGAAAGCCTGGCCACCCGCAAACAACACACGTTACATACTGCAGACCCGATACTCTTTCCGAGAGATGGGCCAATTTCGAGACCATCGGTCGACAAAACCGTACTACATCGTTATCACGAACCTGGCTGGCTAGCCGTTTACATGCTTCGCTCGACGGACAAACCACTTTCTTCTGCATCGAAACACCTTAACTCTCGCCGTCCGGGAAGGAAGCGAAAGCCTGTCTCCCCACGCACGGAACTCGAGAGCGCTTTTTCGCCAAAAGAACGGTCGGCCTGCGCAACAGCAACCGCCCGCGCTGTGCAGGTCGGCGCAGCTCTGCACGGCTGACTTTATCAAACTCAAAAAGGAGCTTTGTGCTCGCAAATTTGCTTCAGATGATGACGTCATTCATGCCGTAGACCACTTTCTACTGCCACAAGATGCTGACTTTTACAAAGAAGGGATCCGTATAATCCAGGATTGCTGGACTAAGCGCATAAACTTGCAAGGGGACTATGTTGAGAAATGACCCATAAAAATTGTCCACAAACAATCCTTTGTAAATTATGCCGAGAACTTATCAGTCACCCCTCATACTTTTCTGTCTCCCTCGTGGTCATTTCTCCTCTGAAGCCCAATCACGTTATTATTATTATTTTTATTATTATTATTATTATTATTATTAGGCGACTCTGAACCAGCAGAGAAATGTCTAGAACAAGCATGTGAGGAGTTCTGGTGAAAATGTTGATCAACCGTTGGCATGCCGTGACAGGGCAAGCTTTGCCTCGTACAATGTACGACTATTCTGTGGATTTTTGTTCTCCTCCTAAGCTTAAACAGTTTTTTTATCCACAATTTTGTTTCGTGGCTAATCATACATACTCTGCTCCAACTTTTTTGTTGTTGTGCCTAAAACCTCGTTGTTTCCATCTTTACTAAACTTTGTATTTAAAACAAAAAACATGGAAGTGAAAACAGAAATAAGACCACCTTCTTTATTTAGAAACTCCAGCAAGTGCACATTTTATTTACATTTTACACATCTGCACCATTCAAATATAGCAATAAAATAGATGATAAAAGATATCAGCACAGGACAATATAGAAAGTCACGGGATGCATATTTACAACGAAAGTGACAATATCTGAATTCAAATGACAAGCGAGTGTTAGTACAGTCTTATAAAGTGTAACTATGGACATTTGTACAGTTTCAAATCATGCAAACTTGAGCTTATTATAAACACAGAAGAAATGATTCAAATTAAAAGGTAACGGTAGTCCCATAGAAAATGTCGTATTGGATGAAACGTTAGAGACCTCATTATACTGGACCATGAGATTATGAGGTAGGGTGGTCAGTTCATTTCCTCGATGCCCTTCCTTCCAAGATTTATCTCTCGTACCCATTTTACGAGCCTGGTTCGAACTCGGGGACGTATTGGTCGGAAAAAATATCCCGCTCAACTGGGGATTCGAACCCTCGACAATTCGGTTGCTAGACAAGTGTTCTAACCAGTGTGCTAATTATGGAAGTAATGCTACGAAACGAAAACAAATTTAAAAAACATTTAGCGTTACATTATACATTTGCTATAAAATGAACGACATAAAAATTTAGGAAATGAGTTGAAACTATTAAAACATTACAAAAACAGCAGTCATGCCGCATATTTGCTACACAAGAAAAAATTCATAACTATACATTGACACAAAAGAATGATAATTGTTATCACGCGCAGAAAACTATGTTGCAAAGCATATAACCATCACATATATACAGTGTTTTAAATGGCAACTAAAGAGTTAACTTTCATTGAATTAGACAACATATTCCAAAGATCTTATCTCACTGACATTTAGAACCAACTGCTCACAGATTACGACTCTGTAACGAATGAAAATATATTCAACTTGTAAAAAAAAAAACAACGATTGTATTTTAAAGAGACACAATTAATGACAGTCACATGGAAAACCCGAATAGTTATTAACTCTTTAACCCCCAAAAACAACACTACCAGTGCTGGTAAATATTAAACATCTACTCGTTTATGAATCAGTGCTCAGAGTGATACTTAAGCGCAGTCTAACTAAAATGAAACCTTTTTAATTCCGCCCATATTTCCAAATTATAGAGTAACTTCCTTTTCGTTTCTTTCTATAAAAATCTCATAAAAATGTATTCTAGCAGAGCATGGAAATTAGTTCAGTATTTAAAGAGTTCACAAATATATATTCTTAACCCGACAAATTCAAACAAAATCTGCCATATTCAAAAACATATCAAAATGTGACAGAATAACAAGCCAGTCAATTCAGTATTCTACATAGAGACTATATACATTTTTTTTAGACGAAATCTACGTTACATTCTGTGAAATAAGCGCGCAAGTAAAATATGACCAATAGCAGACTGTTCCTAGTACTTGTCTATCACGTAGCGTAGCCCAGCGTCACGTCTCATTATGTCAAGAAACTCATTGATTGACATCCTCTTTGAAGGGTCCCTCTCGAGCAGTTTCAAAAGACAGCGCCTTTGAAAATAAAACCAAAAAACTTAGTACTGAGAAAAGAGATAACGAAGTTTTTAAGCAAATAAACAAGCAAACAAACTAACACAAGAAAAATTCCAGACATTAGATAAAATATAAAAGAAGCCATCCTAGTTTTGAAAAATGTATAAGTATTCTGGATATATAGTACTAAAGGACAGACTAAACAGACTAACATGACTGTACAAAAGGAGTGGTCCCAATCTTATTTTTTCTTTCTAGGCTGGTATCAATGAGACCAATAATAATTTGCAATGGCTCTTCTCGATTCCTCCCACGCCCCCTTCTTTCTTCTTCTTCTTCTTCTTTTTCTTCTTCTATTACTACTACTACTACTACTACTACTACTACTACTACTGCTACTACTACTACTACTACTATTACACATACTCCTCCTCCTCCCACGTCGTTTGCACTCAAAGGGTCTTGATTTGCGTCTTCGGCTAAGCATTTTTAGAACTAAATTCGCCTTCCCGTGAATACAGAAAAGATAGTGATATATCTAAATATCGGAGAGAAAGATTAATGCAACAGAAATGTCTTTCTACAGAAAAATTGGTCATATAATCAAGGGAAATGCAAAGAACAAACCAGTGTTTACACTACCTGGTGTTTTCTGGAAGGTCTCGCTTTCTTCTCACTTCGTAGTAGTAGTGAATGTTTGGCGCAGGCATCTTCTCAAATATCAGGGCCCAGTACACCACGCCGAGACAATAGGAATCGATCTGAAAGTAATAAACAAAAATATTAGACCTGACTTCACCGAATGAGAGTAAATGATTAAGAAGAGTTTCTCAACATTTTGTTCTCACTATGGCAGGACATCACCATCATCAGGTGCCTTGTCGACCGGCGTTGGCTGTTATGTTTCTCGATAGTATCCGATCTTTCATGCAGGCCATCAGTTAAGTTGGTGATCTCCTGTTACACCATCTCGTCAGACTGTCCAGTATCATTTCTCTCGGCCTCCCCCTGGATCTTCTTCCCTCTATTTTTCATGTTGTTATAATATTTTCAATGCCCCCTCTTGTCATTGCATGTCCTATAAAAGTACATTGTCTCTCCCACTCTTCTCATTGCATGTCCTATGAAAGTACATTGTCTCTTCCACTCTACTCACACATTCTTCATTAGTAATCTTTGGTAATCCAGGAAATTCCCAACATTCTTCTGATAAACAACATTTCCATTCCTTCCAATGATCTTTGTTCGGACCTGCCTCTTGTCCATAATTCACTTCCATATAATAAGATAGGCTCAATACGGCATGTTAGGATCCATTTTCTAACATTCATTGATAAGGATATGTCGTGTAGTCTGAAATGAAGTCTTTGCTTGGCCTATTATGTTCCTAATTTCTGTTATGCGTGTCCCATCCGAAGTGATTACTGCTCCAAGGTAAATGAAATTTCTGCGCTTGATTTAGAATTGTTCTGTTCTAAATGCTAGGACCCTTGAAATAATGTTCTCTTTTCAGAGAACCGAAGTTTTAAAAAATGTGTCCAATTACAGCATTCAGAAAGCATGAGTGATCTCGGGTTATAGCTATCAGTATACAGCAGACTTCTCCCCTTCCCCCCGGATCTCCGGGTAGTGGTTGTGGAGGGGTGGGGGGGGGGGGTGGGGGTTAGTAGGTTCCAAATTCATCCGCGGATCCTTGAAAACATTAATTATATCGAATACTATATTTTGTGCACTATGAAATCTTATTATTATTATTATTCTTATCTATGAAACATGTTTAAATTTAGCCCAATGCGCAGACGACACATTTCTGGTTGCTAAAAAGAAAGTCACCGGCAGATCTCATAATCAAGTCTAAAGACAGGGAATTGTGGAGAGAAATGATCGCCTACGCCACGCAGCACGGCACTTGATTGATTGAATGTGCAGCCAACGCTTGAACAACATAAGTCTTCCAAAACCTTGTCCTGACCTTTACAACAAAAGCTTTACATACTCTACTGCTCATATTTGGAATAATCTCCCATCCTGTATAAAAAATATAAACCTTCCTACAACTACTAACTGTTTTAATATCTATTTGATGTCGACTACATGTCTTTATAAATCGTAAAACTTAAAATAACTCAGTTAATTGTTTATTCTGAAGAGTAACGAAATTTTTGTTTGGTAGAGAGTCATTTATATGTGTATGTAGTTAGTCATTTTATGTGTGTGTAGTTACTTTATCATTAATTATGTTTTATATGAGCAGCATATTAGTAGAATGTCTGGAGAACAGAGTGAAAGTTGTATGATAAAGGCAGAATGTCAGAAGGGCCAGAGTGCACAATTCTTAACTCTTTTGAAATAAAATCAATCAATCAATCTTCTTCTTCTTCTTCTTGTAACTGCGAGTTGGTCGCTCCTTGCAGCCGATGAGAAGGTGTTGAGGCACATCATGGTATCGGATTGAGAGCGGATTGAGGCTATTTTACTTTCAGTCTTAGAGTGGGGCTAAAGAACATCGGGTACACAATACTTCCTTAGCAGGATCCACCACCATGGGGACTATGACGATCCCTCCTTCGTTAGTAAAGGCTAAGTTTGAATACCAACAGGGAGGTGCGACAGGGTACAGGGTCAGCTGTGGGTCAACAACTCTCCCACTAGAATGTCATTTATGGATCGCTGCCAACTAAATCGATCAGTGTCTTTAGGGCTACATTTTTTAAACATACCATTCGTATCTATGATACAGTGTTGGCCAAGACCCTGCCTTATCTGACAATCAGATAAGCATAGCTGACACGCTGGCGTCAGGGTTGAAGAACCAAAGCTAACCAAGACCCTGTCACAACTCTTCGTTTGTACACCCAATAACAGGTCTGGATTGGGTAACAGGACAGGGATCGCCATAACCCCCCCCCCCCAAGGTGGTGGAGTCTGCTAAAGAAGTATTGCACACTCCTCTCTTTTCTTTAGCTGTTCTCGGAGACTGAGAAGTCACTGCCTTAACCCGCTCCAAGATCCGACACTATACTGTGCCTCAATACCTTCACAGCGTCGGCAGCAAAGAACACCGATCACCCGCCATTGATTTAGGGTCCTACAAGAAAAGAAGGCTGAGAACCACTATTAGGGAGCCAAGACGGAATGGGTCATGGTTCCCAAGGGTCTGTGGGTTTCTGGATTCTTCTGTTCTCACTTTTCCTGGCTGTTCCAAGAGAAAATGGTCAGAATAAACTGGGAAACGCTTTGGAAAGAAACATCTAATCGGTTGCAGAGAACATCAGCTCATAGTTCCAGGGATATGGAAGACAAGACAGGACAAGACACATCTTAATTTAAAACAGGCTAAGACATCGACAAATATAATAAACAGTAAAATAGCGAATAGTTATAATATGCAGTACTGCATCGTTATTAAACGTTATTAAACGTCATGATAATTTAGAGAAGACAGTCTTGGAAGGGTACATAATGGGGAAAAGAAAGAGAGGAAGACCAAGTTGAAGTTGGCTGCAAGACATCGTTGATGATCTGCGAATGGACGCATCAGCAGCGGGGTATCTTCCTTACAACCGAGATGAATACCGGAGAGCTGTTAGGGAGGAAAAGTTCCGCAATGGACATGCAAATAACTGTCTGTACTGTTGTTTTACTATTCATTTAATATTTTAAGAAACTGCGGGTAACTGTAACGTGTATGATGAATCAGCGGCAAAGTGATGAACACTGTCCAGCTTTAAAATGGTCCATTTGTCAAAGCTATTCTGAAGTCATAATAATTTTTTTTGACATGTTCTTTCTGCAAACATTATTATTGTTAAGTCATGGAACACCTTTTTTTTAAAAAATATTTTATATGCAAATTCAGCAAACACCAAAACCACCAAGGGCGAGTCAACCGAGCCAGGTCATTTTTTTTTTTGTTTTTATTTTTTATATTTTTTTGTTTTTGTTTTTGTTGTGGTTTTTTTTTATTTGTTTTTTTTTTGTTGTTTGTATTTTTTTTTTGGCTTGTTTTTTTTCCAAATCTTTCCAGACAAAAAAAAACTTTCAAATAAACAATAACGAAGCATGTACATGTGACGTGAGTTGAGGATGATTGCCCGTGGAATGAAATAATGAGATGGTGGGCTTTACAAACCATGAGGTGATAGCATGGAGTATGATAACGCGAATACTTTGTACATAAAACGTTACAACAAAAGTGTATAGTTATAGTATAACCACACACACACACACACACTTCCTCTCACCTACTATCAGGACCCTTTCTCCCTCTCTCACTCTCTTCGTTAACTTTCTCTCTAGTGATGTACAGTGTCTGTATTCTGCTAAGGCCTTCTCTTTCACTCACGGGGTGTACACAGAAATAAATATGCGCTCGAGTCACTCGTATTCGGGTCACCGCAGTGGAGGGTTATGGTCAGGTAAACAAAGGCACTGTTGAAGAACATGAGTTGGGAATGCCTGCCCGTGAACTGAAATATTGAAAAGGCGGGCTTGAACGAAAACATGTGGTAATCGCATGGTATGTTCATCTGAAGTTAACATTTAAACACAAAAGGGGGGTAGGGTTGTGGGGGGGGCGGGTTGCCAAAAACTAGAAACTGGTTGAAAGCTGTAACAATTTTTGTTTGAAAATGTACAGGAGAATTTCTTTTGTAAAAATTCTATTTTCAAATGTGGCCCTATTCCTACATGACCAAACAACATACCTAAACTCAGCAAGGAGGATGATACACTGCGTATGTAGTAGTGGGCTAGAGTGTGTTTGTGTGGCTGTTGGATGATTTGTCCTATATATTTAATCCTGAGTGCCTGGATCTTTGTTGCTATGTCTTGTAGGGAGATGCCCCCTCTATTTTTGTCTTGCATCAAGGTTTTCTGTTGGATGCTGCGTACTGTGCGTCGGAAAATAAAGTCTCTAATCATTGAATTTATTTCCTTAAGTGACTGTTTAGGCAGGGGGAATATGTTTGCGGTATATATAAGCTGTGGTATGATGCAAGTGTTGACTGCGACACTTCTGCCGAATATAGTGGTGGTTCTGTATTTGTAAATCTCCAGTCTGTTTTTTAATTTTTTCAATTATATTTCGCCATCTTGCTTTGATGTTATTTGAAGGCGTAGCTGTAAATAAAATTCCGTATATTTTAATGTTGTTGACTTGTATTAACGTGAAAGGGAAGTCTGTTTTGTTGGTCCATTTACCTAAACCCATTATATGTGATTTTTGAATGTTTATTTTAGCCCCGCTGCCCTGTCCGAACTCTGCAAATATGTCTAGAATAAACCTGATAGAGGATATATTGGAGGGAAAGAAGATTATGTCGTCAGCATAGGCCAACGACTTCCTCTCTCCCATTCCAGGAATAAAGATTCCTTTGACTATTGTCTCTTGCCTGATTCTTTCCAGGAGTGGCTCTAGAGTTAACACATACAACAGGGGTGAGAGTGGGCAGCCCTGACGTACAGATCTGGTTAACCGTATTGGTTCACTGAGGGTATGGTTTATTAAAAATCTGCTTTCTGGTTTGTTGTATAGAATTTGGATCCAGTCTCTGATGTAGTTCCCAAGATTACATTTGGACAAGGTTTTCTGGAGGAAAGAATGGGAAACTCTGTCGAAAGCCTTCTCCTGGTCCAGCGATAAGATTGCTGACTGGCTATTCTTATCGTGAGAGTATTGGATAACATCTCTTAGGAAATGTAGATGCGTATTTATGCTTCTGTCGGTGACACTGCATTGCTGGTCCTCATGTATAAGTGTGTGCATGACGGGTTTGAGTTTCATAGTTAGGGACTTTGCTAGAATTTTGTAGTCTACGTTGAGTAACGAGATAGGTCTGTAATTTTTAACTTGATTTGTGTCTGCGTTGCTTTTCTTAATGAGTGTTATGTATGACTGATTGAGACTGTTGGGTAATTCTTTTCTGTCGAAGGCTTCAATAAACACCTTGTGTAGGACAGGTCCTAAAATGTGGAAGAATTTCTGATAAAACTCGGCAGTGAGGCCATCCGGTCCTGGAGATTTGTTCTTTTGGAATGTGTCAAGCGCATTTTGTAGGTTTCCTAGCGTGAGTGGGATGTCTAATGTTTGTTTGTCTTCTTCAGAAATCTGTTTGGCGTAGTTCAAGAATTTGTTTTGTATGTCTTCTGATTGACCTTTGTCCTCAGAGTATAAATGTATATAAAAATCTTGAAAGGTTTGGCTTATTCCGGTAGTGCCTGTCTGTTCCTGTCCATTTATGTCTATTATTTTGCGTATTTGCCTGCTTCTTTGCACATTTTGTTCTGTACCTAGATATTTTTTACTTGGTATTTCTTGTACGGCAGAGGCAAGTTTTGTTCTGATGAAAGCACCCTGGTAGCTGTGTTGATGGTATTTTTCTACTTCTTCCTCTAGCGCATGTATGTGAGGACTATTGGGATCTACCTGCTTGGTTAGTTTAATAGCATTTTCCAACATTTGTTGTTGCTGTCGTCTGTATCTGTGTATTTTTGTCGCCAAGACCTGTGTTCTCTCTCTGATAGTGTTCTTTAATACATCCCAGTATTCTATGAGGTTGGATTCAGGTAAGTCTTGAGTGTACGCGTGTAATAGTTCCGTTATGTTATCTACATAATCTCCATTATCCAGCAAACTGTTATTAAACTTCCAGTGTGGGGAGCGTTTGTTTTTGAGTTGTGCCAAGGTTGCGTTTAATGTGACCATGACCGCTTTATGATCTGTGTAATTTAAGGTTGTGTCTATGTGTTTGATGTCATTTATTAGAAGACCTTCTGGGACATATATTCTGTCTATTCGGGCTGATCGTCCCATGTTTATGTTAATTGTGTCAGTGTGTGTAGTTTCCTTACCATGTGGGTTCATCTTTCTGTATGTGTCTACGAGCCCGTGTTCGTCTATGATGTTGTCTAGTATGTCTATTTGTTCGAGTTCACGGCGTACGTTAATTGTTCCTCTCGACAGATCAAGATCGTGCATGACACAATTAAAGTCTCCTGCTATGATAATGTTTTGCCCCCTGTGGAATGATGTTAGCATCTGTGAGAGCTTGTCATAGAAGTTAATTTGCTGGTCTCTCACAGCTGGTGCATATACATTGACTAATGTGTATTTGTTGTGGTTTGAACTTGTGTGTTTTATTTCCACTATTGCTACTCTACCTTCGCTGTCTCTGTTGTGTCCTACAATTTGCCAGTCTTCTGATACTTGTAGTATTGCTGCTCCTGTGTGTCTATTCCCTAAGCTGAAACAAGAATGTCTGAGTCCTAAGAGTTGTGTGATGTTGTTGGCACGTATTTCCGTGGTGATGTGTGTTTCTTGGATAAAGATGAAGTCTGGCTTGTGTTTGTGTACTAGGTGCACTACTTGACTGAGTTTACTTCTCAGTCCCCTAATGTTAACACTTAAAATAGAAAGTTTATCAGCCATATTGAAAACAGAAAAACACAAATGAAAAATGTAAATTAGAAAGGACTATGAGGACATAAAAAAAATATACTAACAGAAAGAAAAAAAAAACCAAAAAAAGAAGTAAGTTGTTACCTTGCTCCTGTACATCCAATGGTTGAGAAAAGCACGACACAAATAAATGAAATATTCCAATATTGAGAAATGAAAAATACAAAAATCCGTCCTATACAAAGTCCCGTGGGCACGATCATCCGCTCGTTTGTCTTGGTACCGTGGAACCAAACATTCTAGTTCTAGAAAATGCAACACAATAATCCGCCTGGTCAACACAGTTATATTTCCCTCATACCTCCTCATCAATCCTTAACGGAGGATCATCATCGTCAGATTGTTCTCCCGTCAGCTGGGCCCAAGATAGAGGTTCCTCGGCTAGCGGCGAGTCCATGTCCTCCTCTGCAGGGGGGACATTAACTGCTTCCTCTGCTGGAATTGGTGTGTCCATGACTCTCTCTGGAAGAGGGACCGTTTGCGTTTCTGCTGTTGGCAGAGGCTGACCCCTGGCCTCTGCAGTTCTGCCAGTGGGCACCCGTTTTCTTGGGGTGCAAGGAGATTCGCTGGAGGTCGGCGACACAGCGGCGGACATCAGGTGGCGCCTCTTTTTCCTGTTTTCCACCAGCTTAAACCCATCATCATCAATGGGCTCTGGCGCTGGCTCCTGGTTGCCGGTGGTCTGGTTCTGAATGTCCGCGGCAGTTGTGGCGGACCGCTCCTCGACTCTCTTGGCTGCAGAGACCTGCTGTTGCGCGTTCTCTCTGTGGGCCGGCCTTGCCTTCCTGGGGCATTGGTTTGCCCGATGAGCATCGCTGCTACAAATCGGGCATGGTGCATTCCTGCCCTGCAGGGTGATTGCAATCCTGTGCCCTTTTACACTTCCGGATTGAGATAAGGACGTGTAATGTGGGACATCTTGTTTCGGCCTGCACCGAAACGCCCACTTGTCGTTGGCCTTCTCAACACGGGATACCTCGGCCTCCTCGTCACCGGTCAGAAATGTGACAAGGCGCTTGACCATTTCCGCCTTCACTGCTATGGGCATCCAATGCAGGGTTCCTTTAACCCGTTCCTTGTCCAAATGTTCAAAGTGAATCGTTAGTTTGGACTGTTCCAGGTGCAAGGTCTTCCCATGCAGCGAGGCATAGTGAGTAATGTGGGTGGCTTGACGTAGAGTGACATACCACTTGGTGCGGTCCTCATAACGGCCGAGAGTTGCCACTCCATTGAGCCCCAGACCCACAGGTCCAGCCAGAATGCTATGCATGAATGCATATGACACACGTGAGGCATTCTGCCCACTCACTGTGCATACCAGAGTCCCTGGGAGTTCTTCTTGGCCACCCTCCATATCCGTCTCCGGGTTGTAGAAGAAGGTTGGAGTATCCATAACAGAAAGAAAGAAACTCCAAGTACACAAAATCCAGGAATATCACACAAAGGCGGATCAGAGACCCTTACCGCCTTTACCTCTTCCTGACATGTTAGCAAAATTGTTAGCAAAATTACTAGCAAAATTACTAGCAAAAGTATTAGCAAAAGTAAGTACTCCAACGACTCTTTCCCCTGCAGATCCCCTGACAATCCCCAAATGAACCCCCCAGCAAACGCTCGTGGAAGAAGAGTTAGGGAGATCTAGTGTAAACAGTTATAAGAATTGAGTACAGTCAAGAAAGACACGCGTGAAATTTAAATAGCGAAGCCAGTTCTGATTTTTTAGATGAAAGTCGGCAATGGGTAGTTAAAAGTTACATTCAAAACGGTGTGTGTCCAGAACAACAAGAACAAACTGGTACAAAAAAGTATATATTTTATATTGTTGAAATAAATTTGTTAGAAATCGAAACATGAAGAATTGTGAATAAAGGGATATAACTGCAAAGGGCATAAATAAGATTGTCTATTACCATCTGGAGGTAGGTTTGTTCTATTGTCTATTATCATCTCTAAGTAGGTTTGTTCTGTTGTCTGTTAACATCTCTAGATAGGTTTGTTCTATTATCTATAGCTATCTCTAGGTGGGTTTGTTATATTGTCTATTATCATCTCTAGATGGGTTTGCTCAATTATCTATAACTATCTCTAGGTGGGTTTGTTCTATTGTCTATTACCGTCTCTAGGTGGGCGTGTTCTATTGTCTATTACTGTACCTATGTTGGTTTGTACAGTTTAAAATCATGCAAACTTGAGCTTATTATAAACACAGAAGAAATGATTCAAATTAAAAGTTAACGGTAGTCCCATAGAAAATGTCGTAGGGGATGAAACGTTATAGACCTCATTATACTGGACCATGAGATTATGAGGTAGGGTGGTCAGTTCATTTCCTCGATGCCTTTCCTTCCAAGACTTTCCTCTGGTACCCATTTTACGAGCCTGGGTCGACGTCGGGGACGTATTGGTCGGAAAAAAACCCCTCTGAGCTGGGGATTCGAACCCTCGACAATTCGGTTGCTAGACAGGTGTTCTAACCAGTGTGCTAATTAGGGAAGTAATACTACGAAACAAAAACAAATTTAAAAAACAGTTTGGTGTTACATTATACATTTGCTATAAAATGAACGACATAAAAAGTTGGGAAATGAGTTGGAACTATTAAAACATTACAAAAACAGCAGCGATGCCCCAGATTTGTTACACAAGAAAAAGTTCATAATCAGACACTGACAAAAAAGAATGATAATTATTATCACGCGCAGAAAACTATGTTGAAAAGCATATAACCATCACATATATACAGTGTTTTAAATGGCAACTAAAGAATTAACTTTCATTGAATTAGACAACATATTCCAAAGATCTTATCTCACTGACATTTAGTACCAAATGCTCACAGATTACGATTCTGTAACGAAAGAAAAAAATTTCAACTTGTAAAATGAAAAAAAGACTGTATTTTAAAGAGACAAAATTAATGACAGTCACATGGAAAACCCGAATAGTTATTAACTCTTTAACCCCCAAAAACAACACTGCCAGTGCTGGTAAATATTACACATCTACTCGTTTGTGAATCAGTGCTCAGAGTGATATTTAAGCGCAATCTAACTAAAATGAAAAATAGCACATTTCTAATCCCGCCCATATTTCCAAATTATATAGTAACTTCCTTTCCGTTTCTTTCTATAAAAATCTCATAAAAATTTATTCTAGCAAAGCGTTTAAATTAGTTCAGCATTTAAAGAGTTCACAAATATATGTTCTTAACTCGACACATTCAAACAAAATCTGCCATAGTCACAATCATACCAAAATGTCACAGAATAACAAGTCAGTCGAATTCAGTATGCTACATGGAGACTATATACATTTTTTTAGACGAAATGTACGTTACATTCTGTGAAATAAGCGCGCAAGTAAAATATGACCAATGGCAGACTGTTCCTAGTACTTGTCTATCACGTAGCGCAGCCCAGCGTCACGTCTCATTATGTTAAGAAACTCATTGATTGACATCCTCTTTGAAGGGTCCCTCTCGAGCAGTTTCAAAAGACAGCGCCTTTGAAAATAAAACAAAAAATTAGTACGAAGAAAAGAGATAACGAAGTGAATAAACAAATAAACAAGCAAACAAATTAACACAAGAAAGAATTCCAAACATTAGATAAAATATAAAAAAAGCCATCCTAATTTTGAAAAATGTATAAATATTCTGGATATATAGTACTAAGGGACAGACTAAACAGACTAGCATGACTGTACAAAAGAAGTGGTCCCAATCTTCTTTTTTCTTTCTAGGCTGGGATCCATGAGACTAATGATAATTTGCCATGACTCTTCTCGATTCCCCGCCCCCCTCCCCAAATTCCTTTCTTCTGCTTCTTCTTCTTTTCTTCTACTACTACTACTACACTTCCTCCTTCTCCTCCTCTCACGTCGTTTGCACTCAAAGGGTCTTGATTAGCGTCTTCGCCTATGGATATTTTTAGAACTAAATTCGCCTTCTCATGAATACGAAAAAGATAGTGATATATCTAAATATCGGAGAGAAAAAATTAATGCAGCAGGACTGTCTTTCTACAGAAAAATTGGTCATATAATCAAGGGAAATGCAAAGAACAAACACACAAGTACTAGAACAAGTCCTAATGCAATATGAACTTCTAAAAGAAAAAAAAAGAATCAAGATAACACACAAAAGACCACATCAAAAGAAGAAGACCATACTCGAAGGAAAAGTAGAAGGAAAAAAGAGCGAGGGGTAGACAGAGACGTAGATTGGAAGATAACACACGAGAGTGAGCAGGGTACAGCCTGGTTGAGTGCACCTTGAAGACGAGGGATCGAGGGAACTGGAGATTCATTACCGTTAAAATGACGACGGCACATGATTATGATATCTAAATAAGAATGAAGAAAGAACAAACCAGTGTTTACACTACCTGGTGTTTTCTGGAAGGTCGCGCTTTCTTCTCACTTCGTAGTAGTAGTGAATGTTTGGCGCAGGCATCTTCTCAAATATCAGGGCCCAGTACACCACGCCGAGACAATAGGAATCGATCTGAAAGTAATAAACAAAAATATTAGACCTAGACTCCACCGAATGAGAGTAAATGATTAAGAAGAGTGTTTCAATATTTTGTTCTCACTATGGCAGGACATCACCATCATCAGGTGCCTTGCCAACCGGTGTTGGCTGTTATGTTTCTCGATAGTATCCGATCTTTCCATGCAGGCCATCAGTTAAGTTGGTGATCTCCTCTTACACCATCTCATCAGACTATCCGGTATCATTTCTCTCGGCTACCCCTTGCATCTTCTTCCCTCTATTTTTCCTGTTCTAATAATATTTTCACTGCCCCCTCTTCTCATTGCATGTCCTATGAAAGTACATTGTCTCTCCTACTCTTCTCACACATTCTTCATTAGTAATCTTTGGTAATCCAGGGAATTCCCAACATTCTTCTGATAAACAACATTTCCATTCCTTCCAATGATCTTTATTCGGACCTGCCTCTTGTCCATGATTCATTTCCATATAATAAGATAGGCTCAATACGGCATTTTAGGATCCATTTTCTAACATTCATTGATAAGGATATGTCGTGTAGTCTGAAATGAAGTCTTTGCTTGGCCTATTATGT
>CM019721.1:50416811-50441858 GCA_009760885.1 Achatina immaculata | reverse complement strand
ATAGTAGTAGTAATTCTTATTCTTCTTCTTCTTGTGCTTTGCTTCCTCCTCCTCCTCCTTCTTCTTCTTCTTCTGCTTCTTTTTCTTCTTCTTCTGCTTCTCCTCCTTCTTCTTCTATACACCAGTCTCTCGAGTTTTACTGTTTCTAAAAGTGAAAGCACTGGGTTGCATTCCCGCTTCCGTCGCCCTTGAGTAGACCACGCCGTAAAAAACGGTTACTCTGCACAAAGTGTTGAGGAAAATCGTTTCCTGGAGGAAAAAAAAAGGAAAGTGTATACCTGCAGGACTATGTACATCAGGTTTAACCTCGGAACACGTGGCTGTCAGTGTAGGTGAAGGGAAATAGCATATCACGTGCAGTTCAGTTCTCATAAAGTGAGACTTCCTCAGAATCCGTAGCAAGGCAAAACTGAAAAGAAGTGCAACCATTTCCAACCGAATCGTGGAATACTTTTACACCTTCTGTTAGTCCAGCATAGAAAGCATCCTCTGCTAATATTTAAAATAATGTCAAACATTTTATTATTGTAAAATCAAAGTCCTTACAACTGTATCCCTTCATATAAGAAAGCACAATTATATGTTACTATCATGTTTTCCGTTATTTATTGTTTTCAGACGTTATCCAACTTCTCATGTACCTCAAAGTGCCCTGCCACGTACAAAAAGGGGTATACGTACACAAGATTGGGAACCGCTGAGCTAAAAGCCACTGCCCAGTACTCCCTATGGCGTATTACAGGGAGGCAGCAAATTCTCTTCACCTCTCACTAAACTACTTTGTCGGCGTTTTTTCGAGGTCCAATCCTACAAAACTGTATTCTCTTACTCCACCTCTCACAGTCTACGGCCAGCCTTTGTGCTGTGCCCCAGATGTGCTGCATGCTAATCATTTCTGCTTCTGCAGTTCTCCACCAGATAGGCCTTGGTCAGCCTATTTTCTTTTTCCCATTTGTGATCTACACTTTTGTCTCCCACGTTTTCTTCATCATTGGTAGCACTGGGAATTGTATTTCACTTTCGTTATGAAGGTCTTTGTATTAGTAAGTGGGTTTCCCCAAAAATACTTTTCGACTAATGACTATCTTAAGCTTGTCCCAGACTTGGTATTAAATTTTTTTCTAGTGCCCGCATGGGCTCGTTAGATAATTTTACCACGTGTGTGGTGAAGGTTGTTGATTAAACTTTTTTTTTTTTTTTTATGGAACGCTTCACGAATTTGCGTGTCATCCTTTTTTTTTTTTGTAATATTTTATATGCAAATTCAGCAAGCACCAAAACCACCAAGGCGAGTCAACCGAGCCAGGTCATTTTTTTTTATTAATTTTTGTTTGTTTGCTTGTTTGTTGTTTTTTTTGTTGTTTTTTTTTTTTTGGCTTGTTTTTTTTTTCCAAATCTTTCCAGACAAAAAAAACCTTTCAAATAAACAATAACGAAGCATGTACAAGTGACGTGAGTTGAGGATGATTGCCCATGGAATGAAATAATGAGATGGTGGGCTTTACAAACCATGAGGTGATAGCATGGAGTATGATAACGAGAAAACTTTGTACATAAAACGTTACAACAAAGGTGTATAGTAATAGTATAACCACACACACACTTCCTCTCACCTACTATCAGGACCCTTTCTCACTCTCTCACTCTCTTCGTTAACTTTCTCTCTAGTGATGTACAGTGTTTGTATTCGGCTAAGGCCTTCTCTTTCACTCACAGGGTGTACACAGAAATAAATATGCGCTCGAGTCACTCGTATTCGGGTCACCGCAGTGGAGGGTTATGGTCGGGTAAAACAAAGGAACTGTTCAAGAACATGAGTTGGGAATG
The DNA here is from genome assembly GCA_009760885.1 of Achatina immaculata. Classification (NCBI taxonomy): domain Eukaryota; kingdom Metazoa; phylum Mollusca; class Gastropoda; order Stylommatophora; family Achatinidae; genus Lissachatina; species Lissachatina immaculata. The sequence goes on along the minus strand of CM019721.1, from coordinate 50,440,031 downwards.
CCTGCCCGTGAACTGAAATATTGAAAAGGCGGGCTTGAACGAAAACATGTGGTAATCGCATGGTATGTACATCTGAAGTTAACATTTAAACACAAAAGGGGGGTGGGGTTGTGGGGGGGGGGTTGCCAAAAACTAGGAACTGGTTGAAAGCTGTAACAATTTTTGTTTGAAAATGTACAGGAGAAGTTCTTTTGTAAAAATTCTATTTTCAAATGTGGCCCTATTCCTACATGACCAAACAACATACCTAAACTCAGCAAGGAGGATGATACACTGCGTATGGCTGTTTGTTTCTGTTCGAGGAATGGTGTTTAACATTATTGCTCTGTATATGTCTACTTTCTCTGCTGTTCTTGTTGCTATCTCTTGAGTCAAAAATTCTAAGGCTAAAGAAACGGTTCTGCACTGAAAGAAAATGTGTTCCTCCGTTTCTTGTGTGTTCATTCTACATAGTTTACATCTGATCAGTCTGTGGAATCTGCGAGCGATCCCTTGTGTGGTCGGTGTTATGTTGAACAACAGTCTGTATGTTATCTCTCGTGCACTTGGCGTGATTCCTTTCTTGTGTAGGTTTTGATATGATTGTGTGTAGTCGGTGATGAAGTATTTGTATCCTCTGTTTATTCTGCCAGTAATAGTGGCTCCTATTTTCTGACCAGAGATTTGTATATGCATGATGTTTTCATGCGTATTAAAAGCTCATTTCCAGTTACACTTTGTATGTATTGTCTGTTAGAAGAGCGGTATAGTGCCAAAGTGAGGGGGTGTACATTGTTTAATTTACACAGTTTAAGAAGCCTCAGCCCAACGTAGTAATGGGCTAGAGTGTGTTTGTGTGGCTGTTGGATGATTTGTCCTACATATTTAATCCTGAGTGCCTGGATCTTGGTTGCTATGTCTTGTAGGGAGATGCCCCCTCTATTTTTGTCTTGCATCAAGGTTTTCTGTTGGATGCTGCGTACTGTGCGTCGGAAAATAGAGTCTCTAATCATTGAATTTATTTCCTTAAGTGACTGTTTAGGCAGGGGGAATATGTTTGCGGTATATATAAGCTGTGGTATGATGCAAGTGTTGACTGCGACACTTCTGCCGAATATGGTGGTGGTTCTGTATTTGTAAATTTCCAGTCTGTTTTTAATTTTTTCAATTATATTTCGCCATCTTGCTTTGATGTTATTTGAAGGCGTAGCTGTAAATAAAATTCCGTATATTTTAATGTTGTTGATTGTATTAACGTGAAAGGGAAGTCTGTTTTGTTGGTCCATTTACCTAAACCCATTATATGTGATTTTTGAATGTTTATCTTAAACCCGCTGCCCTTTCCGAACTCTGCAAATATGTCTAGAATAATCCTGATAGAGGGTATATTGGAGGGAAAGAAGATTGTGTCGTCAGCATAGGCCAACGACTTCCTCTCTCCCATTCCAGGAATAAAGATTCCTTTGACTATTGTCTCTTGCCTGATTCTCTCCAGGAGTGGCTCTAGAGTTAACACATACAACAGGGGTGAGAGTGGGCAGCCCTGACGTACAGATCTGGTTAACCGTATTGGTTCACTGAGGGTATGGTTTATTAAAAGTCTGCTTTCTGGTTTGTTGTATAGAATTTGGATCCAGTCTCTGATGTAGTTCCCAAGATTACATTTGGACAATGTTTTCTGGAGGAAAGAATGGGAAACTCTGTCGAAAGCCTTCTCCTGGTCCAGCGATAAGATTGCTGACTGGCTATTCTTATCGTGAGAGTAATGGATAACATCTTAGGAAATGTAGATGCGTATTTATGTTTCTGTCAGTGACACTGCATTGCTGGTCCTCATGTATAGTGTGTGCATGACGGGTTTGAGTTTCATAGTTAAGGACTTTGCTAGAATTTTGTAGTCTACGTTGAGTAACGAGATAGGTCTGTAATTTTTTACTTGAGTTGTGTCTGCGTTGCTTTTCTTAATGAGTGTTATGTATGACTGATTGAGACTGTTGGGTAATTCTTTTCTGTCGAAGGCTTCAATAAACACCTTGTGTAGGACAGGTCCTAAAATGTGGAAGAATTTCTGATAAAACTCGGCAGTGAGGCCATCCGGTCCTGGAGATTTGTTCTTTTGGAATGTGTCAAGCGCATTTTATAGGTTTCCTAGCGTGAGTGGGATGTCTAATGTTGTTTGTCTTCTTCAGAAATCTGTTTGGCGTAGTTCCAGAATTTGTTTTGTATGTCTTCTGATTGACCTTTGTCCTCAGAGTATAAATGTATATAAAAATCTTGAAAGGTTTGGCTTATTCCGGTAGTGTCTGTCTGTTCCTGTCCATTTATGTCTATTATTTGCGTATTTGCCTGCTTCTGTGCACATTTTGTTCTGTTCCCAGATATTTTTTACTTGGTATTTCTTGTACGGCAGAGGCAAGTTTTGTTCTGATGAAAGCACCCTGGTAGCTGTGTTGATGGTATTTCTCTACTTCTTCCTCTAGCGCATGTATGTGAGGACTATTGGGATCTACCTGCTTGGTTAGTTTAATAGCATTTCCAACATTTGTTGTTGCTGTCGTCTGTATTTTTGTCGCCAAGACCTGTGTTCTCTCTCTGATAGTGTTCTTTAATACATCCCAGTATTCTATGAGGTTGGATTCAGGTAAGTCTTGAGTGTACGCGTGTAATAGTTCCGTTATGTTATCTACATAATCTCCATTATCCAGCAAACTGTTATTAAACTTCCAGTGTGGGGAGCGTTTGTTTTTGAGTTGTGCCAAGGTTGCGTTTAATGTGACCATGACCGCTTTATGATCTGTAATTTAAGGTTGTGTCTATGTGTTTGATGTCATTTATTAGAAGACCCTCTGGGACATATATTCTGTCTATTCGGGCTGATCGTCCCATGTTTATGTTAATTGTGTCAGTGTGTGTAGTTTCCTTACCATGTGGGTTCATCTTTCTGTATGTGTCTACGAGCCCGTGTTCGTCTATGATGTTGTGTAGTATGTCTATTTGTTCGAGTTCACGGCGTACGTTAATTGTTCCTCTCGACAGATCAAGATCGTGCATGACACAATTAAAGTCTCCTGCTATGATAATGTTTTGCCCCCTGTGGAATGATGTTAGCATCTGTGAGAGCTTGTCATAGAAGTTAATTTGCTGGTCTCTCACAGCTGGTGCATATACATTGACTAATGTGTATTTGTTGTGGTTTGAACTTGTGTGTTTGGAACACCTCTTTCCCCTGCAGATCCCCTGACAATCCCCAAATGAACCCCCCCCCCCCCCGCAAACTCTCGTGGAAGAAGAGTTAGGGAGATCTAGTGTAAACAGTTAAAAGAACTGAGTAAATTCAAGAATGACATGTGTGAAATTTAAATAGCGAAGCCAGTTCTGATTTTTGAGATGAAAGGAGGCAATGGGTAGTTAAAAGTTACATTCAAATCGGTGTGTGTCCAGAACAACAAGAACAAACTGGTACAAAAAGTATATTTTATATTGTTGAAATAAATTTGTTAGAAATCGGAACATGAATAATTGTGAATAAAGGGATATAACTGCAGAGGGCATAAATAAGATTGTCTATTACCATCTGGAGGTAGGTTTGTTCTATTGTCTATTATCATCTCTAAGTAGGTTTGTTCTGTTGTCTGTTAACATCTCTAGATAGGTTTGTTCTATTATCTATAACTATCTCTAGGTGGGTTTGTTATATTGTCTATTATCATCTCTAGATGGGCTTGCTCAATTATCTATAACTATCTCTAGGTGGGTGTGTTCTATTGTCTATTGCAGTATCTATGATGGTTTGTTCTATTGTCTATTACTGTATTTATGTTGGTTTGTTCTACTGCCTATTACTGTATCTATGTTGGTTTGTTCTATTGTCTATTATAGTCTCTAGGTGAGTTTGTTCTATTGTCTATTACTGTATCTATGTTGATTTATTCTATTGACTATTACCGTATCTATGTTGGTTTGTTCTATTGTCTATTACTGTTTCTATGTTGGCTTGTTCTATTGTCTATTACTGTATCTATGTTGGTTTGTTCTATTGGCTATTACCGTATCTAGGTGGTTTTGTTCTATTGTTTATTATCGTCTTTAATAGAGTTTGTTATTCTTTCTTCTTCTTTATCTTCCTGTAACTGGGACTTATTGTTCGAAAGGCTGGTTGCTTCTTATTAGTGAAAATTCTTAAGTCATAAGAACTATGACTATTTCTGCCTCGTAAGCCAGGCTGGGCCTGTTACTGAGGATACAAACGGAGAGATGGAACAAGGTCTTTTTCAGCTATGATTCGCCAACATTGACGCTAGCATATCTGCTATGTGTAAGGGAAAGAGTAAGAGAAGTGAGGAATCTATGAGGGTGATAATTAAGTAATTAAACTCTTCCTTATAGTACATATGTATTGTGACCCCAGCTCCAGTTTTGAAGAGAATCTTAACACAGCCATCCTGGTTCACGGATCCCTGTTAGCCAGCAGTTCAACCTATACATATTATGTCTACTTTACTTTCTCATTATCTCTCATACCACATACAAAACAAATATCTCAGTATGTAAAACAACCAATAAAATAAGTTTATTATGACAACATCAAAACACTCGTCATCAACACACACTAGCAATAATGGTCACATAAGGTGTTCAATACATATATGTGTATGTATGTATGTGTGTGTTAGTTATATGTACGGATCGCTGATTCTCAGATCAGACGGTGTCTTCGCCCCCATCATTAGAGGAAAGCTGGGAGAAGAAACTGAAGACACTGCAGAAGAGAACTGACGAGGACATAATACAGAGAGAGAGATATATAGAAAATAGTTCAAAATATGGTTATGTGATGAACACGTATAAAAATGGTAACTCTAGAATCACCAAGGGTAGGGCAGCATTTATCCAACTTAATAAAATATGGACATCAAAGAACTTCAAAATAGTAACCAAACTCAGGCTCTTTAATACGAACGAAAAGACTTTCCTACAATATGATTCGGAGACATGAGTGATGACAAAAGCAATAAAAATAGAGGATACATGTTGACTCTTGTAATAAAAGAGAGGGAAAAGAAAAACTTAGTCTGAATATCCAGAAAACTGAGACATGTGTCATATAATATTAGACAAACAGACAGACAGACAGATAGACAGACAGATAGACAGATAGATAGACAGACAGACAGATAGATAGATAGATAGATAGATAGATAGATAGATAGATAGATAGATAGATAGATAGATAGATAGATAGATAGATAGATAGATAGATAGATAGATAGATAGATAGATAGATAGATAGATAGAAACTTACCTTATAAGGATCGACTTCCGTGCTGCCAGATGTGGCTGCAATTCGTTCTGGAGCCAAGTATAAAGGCGTGCCTCCATATTTAACTTGGGTTAAGAACCGGGGATAAGCTTTTATTATAATTTAGATTTATAATTGTAAAATTTCAGTATCATTACTTATACTTGTTTGAACTCCCTGTAACTACAAGCTGTTCTTTGCAGGCGATGCAGTGGAGGTGTTGAGGACCAGCTTCGTACAGGAGTAGGAGTGGGAGCGGGTTATGGTAGCTACTTTTTCAATTCCAAAATACAGCTAAAAAGCAGGGGGTGTGCACTGCTTCTTTAGCAGACTCCACCACCATGAGCACAATGGCAATACATGCCAAGTTATCCAGGCTATGTTTGTTACTGGAGGTACAACAGAGAGGTGGAACAGGGTCTTAGTCAGCTATGGTTCGCTAACTCCGACGCTGGCATATCAGCTATGGGTCGGTGGTTGCCTCATCAGACAAAGCGTCTCCATCCGGAATTCAGTATCAGTATCAGCTACTAATATGCAGGAATTCTTCTTCTTCTTCTTCTTCTTCCATCTTTCTAGAACTGCGAGCTGATGTTCTTTGATTCAGTGAAGATGCTGAGCCACATCATCGTGTCGGATTGGGAGTAGGTTACGGAGGCTATTTGTTTTCAGTCCTAAAATGGATTTTATAAAAACGGTTCGGAAGGGTTGCTACTTTCTCTACTACAGAAAGTATAACAAACATACTCTTTCCCTAGATTGCCAAAGAAAATAGCCTTCCATGGGCAAGTGTTTCGACTCTTTAATCTTAGAGCAATAGCTCCTAGTCTGTCAGGGACAAGACCCAGGTCAGGGTTGTGAGAAGTCTTAGGACGGGTCGTTAGGAGATATATACTTTTTTGCTGAATTTCAAAGTCTTAGAAACTTTTAAAAAATCTTTTCATGGGGCACGTCCTGGTATAATAGCAGGTTACCGTGTCATTACCGGGTTTTGGCCGCTGGTCACGTGCCATTGTTGGTTTAGAGTTTGCCGATCAACTGCCATTGACTCAAGGTCGTACAAAAAAAGAAGGCTGAGAACCACTACCAGGGAGATAAGACGGAATGATTCCCAAGGATCTATAGGTTACTGGATTCTTCTGTTCTCCGTTTTTCTGACTGTTCCAAGAGAAAATGGAAATGGTAAGAATAATGTGGGAAACGATTTAGAAAGAAACATCTCCATCACAGCATCTGCTGCACAAAAAATACAAGCTCACAGTTACGTCCATCCATCCATCCATCCATCCATCCATCCATCATGTCCTTGGCCGGCGACCGGTTAAACAAATGGCCTAGTACGACTTGTGACATCTCAGTCAATCCATTTCTAGTTTTTTTTCTTTCTATTTTTGCTACTAAGAAATGCATATCTTTTATACAGAAACTCCCTGCCTAATTGTCCATAGGCTTTTGTGTGTGTAACTCTGCCATAGTCCACCATTGGCTCACTTCAACTGTAGAATAAATGGAAATGAAAAAGTATTGCCCTCTCTAATGCAAGAAGCAATATAGAACAGAGTGAGTTTAATTCATGATAGACCTTATGTTATTATTCAAGATATAATTCTTTTATTTCACTTGTAACGTTTACTCCCCGCTCTTACCGATGTAAGACAGCTGCAACTAAAAGAAAGAAAGAAAGAAAGAAGAAAGAAAGAAGAAAGAAAAAAAGAAAGAAAAAAAGAAAGAAAGAAAAAACGTTAAACAATTTAAAGTCGGAATATCGAGAGAAAATTAATAAAAACTCCAAAAGTATATTTCAAGAAATTTAAAGAAAAAAAGAAAGAAAGAAAGAAAGAAAAAAAGAAAAAAAGAAAGAAAGAAAGAGAGAGAGAGAGAGAAAGAAAGAAGAAAGAAAGAAAAAGAGAAAGAAAGAAGAGAGAGAGAGAAAGAAAGAAAGAAAGAAAGAGAGAAAGAAAAAGAGAAGAGAGAGAGAGAAAGAAAAAGAGAAAGAAAGAATAAAAGAAAGAAAGAGAGAAAAAAAGAAATAAAGAAAGAAGTTTCTACATTGTAAGGTCGGAATATCTAGAGAAAAACATTTAAAATTACAACAGCAAATTTCACTTCAACGAGTCGCAGTAAATCCTTCAAATATTTTTCACTAGTGTTTGAAACATCTGTCAGTTTCATGCAACATCTTTATCATGAGGAAGATGATGACGATAATGATGATGATAACGTCGACGATAATATGATAGTGGTATAAAAATGTGTAGTTTACCTAACGATTTTTTTCAATAATTTGTAATTTATTGTCAAAGCTATTTAAAATTAAAGTTCGGAAATATTAAAACTTACTTTAACGTTATCGGTTTTGTAAAAAAACTAAATTCCCCTTTTTCGATTCCATTAAGAAATACTGGGGATACGGTGTTAGCCTCGTATTTCCACGACATTTGGCTCATGAAAGTGTGATGTGGTCAGTATCATGTTTCCTTACTTTGGTAAAAAAAAAAAAATCTCAATTTCCCAATGAGGAGTAGCTGGTAGGCCCGTAATTCTATTACCTTCCCCGTATGAAAGTGTGAAGTGGTTAGGATCATCTTCCCGTGCTTTTATAACAAAAATCTCAATTTCCCCTTTTCCATGGCATTAAGAAATATTGAGGATACCCTGGTAGGCCCGTATTTCAACGATCTTCGACAAAACTATGATGTAGTCACTATCACTCCTGGCCACATTTACCTTTTAAGATTTCTGTGGTATCCAGTTTTATAGAGGCTTTTCAAATCCTCTTTGTAAAATCTTAAATGTTAATTTGAGAACTGGATAGGACTACAAGGTATGTTACTGCACGGGGAGGTAAAATTCACATGGCTGGCAAAAACAAACAAAAAAAAAACTAAAGTTCAAAACAGCTCCAGTGCTTTCTAGAACTGCATGCTAGTTTATATGTAGATATGTGTTTTCAATCTCCCTGGAACTGGAAGCTGGTGTTCTTTGCAGTCGACGGAGTGAAGACGTTGATGCACAGCACCGTGTTGGCTTGGACGTTAGTAATTATGGCAATGAAGATATATATATATATAACATTACTAATTTTTCCTCACAGTGTTAATTGTGTAGAATAGTCTATATGAAGTGTGCACCCGCTTTAGATAGTCATTTGCATGTCCCTTGCGTAACTTTGCCTCCCCAACAACTCTACTGTAGACCTATCGGTTCTAAACAAGATGCTCTGCTGCTGATGAATTCATTTGCAGATTATCAACGATGTCTTGCAGCCATCTTCGACTTGATCTTCCTCTCTTTCTTTTTCCCATTATGTATTTTTCGACACACAAAAACAAATACGCCACATTCTACATAATGTGTACCAGACTTTCTAGAAGGACACACCAGTATTTTAAAAACAGCACTTAGAAATTACTGAAAGATATATACAGTATTCCGTTACTGGGTTGTGAAGAAAAGAGTAGCTTAGATAATTAAAAATTCCATAAAAAGATTCGGCGGGAATTGGGCGTAAGTAGAGAAAGAAATTAAACACACTGGGGCCCACATCGCTTTACTGGTCTACATGCTGATAAAGGAAATTAGATAACAAACTTAAGGAAGAAAATTACTGGTGGTGGAGATGTTGGGGAGGAATAATAATAAGAACAAGAAGAACAACAAGAAGAACAAAAAAAAAGTCTCATACAATAATACAAGAAACAGTTCGGAACTTACCTTATAAAGATCGAGTTCCGTGCTGTCTGGTGTCGCTGCAATCAGTTCTGGAGCCAAGTATCCAGGCGTGCCTCCACATTTACCTTTAGGTAAAGTCTTCTGAGCTTCAGACAACTCTACTGCCAGCCCAAAGTCGCCAAGGATAGCGTCAAAGTTTTTGCTCAAGAAGATGTTGTCAAGCTTCACGTCTATGTGTGCCACATTTTTCTTGTGCATGTAACGAAGTGCACATGCCACCTGGGTGACAATAACCTCTGACTGTTGGAGACAGACGCTGTCAATGTATCTGTCTAGAGTGCCCCTTCTATAGAAAGTCATGCCAATGGCCATGTACTCAGCACATGTGGCGGCGACGTAACATTTCATTAAAAAAGGATGATCAAAATACTGCAAGTACTTTGCTTCTTTGTAGAAAGCTGTTATATTCTTTTGCATTCTACTTTCATCAAGGAGGCTGAATTTCTTCACAACGCGTTTAGCATCTGGATTTTGCAATAAAGATACAAGGAGAATCTCTCCACACATTCCCACATCAATTACTTTCTCAAACTGCAGCATGAATGCGCTAAGAAAATCTCTCCCGCGAAGATCATAAACGACACACTGAGGCATATCTGAAGCAGCCATTCTGAATATCAGACAAATTCTCAACGAAATGATACAGCTTTAAAAAGCTAGCACGGAGCAACAGAAACTCAGCGATGTATCTTCCCCACAGAAAATATGAGAAATGGTTGATCAAGTCTTGGTTGGATCGTACACGCTTACATCCTTCATACGAGTACTATTCCACTATTATTATGTAACTTTGAATTTGTATTGCCAATCAGTATCGTTTGGACGAATACAAGGACACGCCGCCTAAAGCAGGGGCTATCTCGGGCTAGGTATTGTACTGACCCTCGCCAAACCGGTTCTACACCTGAGCGATCCGAATGTACCAATCATTGTTGTGATAAGGCGCATGGGTATCAATGGCGATGACGTCAAAGCCCAAATGGACGCTCAAAATATCTGAAGTGTCAAACTTATGCCGGCCTTTTCACCAAAGTAACCGCCAAAAGACAGAATCTCTATAGGGATAAGGAGCGCAGAGGTTTGAAAGAATAGGGGATAAATTATGATACTAAAAATGGCTCCATCTTAGGGTAGGAGCCTGTCCTACTACCAGGCGCGTCCACCGGGTGGCGGATGGTGGAACGACCTCTAGATATATAGAGGTCAGCACCGAATATATAGAAAAAGCAGTTGTGGACCAAAACAGGTGGTGACCTTCGAGGGTGAGGCGATTTTGTTGTGTGGGACTGCTAAGTTTATGAAATGTCTCAGGCACGTAATGACGGCATCATCTGCGAGTAAGTGAAGCATCCATCAGTCTCCATGCTGCCTTGCGGGGTAGGTTTTTAAAGCAAATTCTATCAGAGCAAACCGTGCACAGCCTGGCAGCAAGGAATTGGGACACTGCTGCTGTACTTCCCTGGTAACATCATGCTAATACTCAATCTCGAAAAAGAGAACCAATATCAACTATAAATATATAGGAAGTCTCTTCTTCTTCCTCTTCTTCTTCTTGGAAATGCAAGCTCATGTTCTCTGTAGTCGATTCAGTGAAGACAATAAGGCACATCATCGTGTCGGATTGGGAGCGGGTTACTGGGCATATTTTTTTCAGTCCTTTAATGGAGTTTTAGAAAAAGATGGGAGGGGGGAGGTTACTCTCTATTATAGAAAGCAAAACAAGCACACAGTTTCTCTACTTCGCCAAAGAGAGTATCCGTCTTTAGGCAAGTGTTTCAGGCCATTAATCTCTTGACACTCTAAAGCAAAAGCTCCAAATCTGTTGGCTACGTGATCCAGATTATGGTGGTGGGAAGTCTGAGGAAGATATATATTTTTTGTTGAATTTCTATATATATATTTTTTTTTGCCACACGCATTTCCTAGTTTAGTGTCAACAATTTGCTTCGGGCCTCCCGCCTTTGCTAATTTAGGGTCATTGATCTCGCGCCATTTCTAGTTTAAGGTCAACAAATTGCCTCGGGCCTCCCTCCTTTTCTAATTTAGGGTCGCTGGTCTTGCGCCATTCCTAGTTTAGGGTCAACAAATTGCCTCGGGCCTCCCTCCTTTGCTAATTTAGGGTCGCTGGTCTCCCACCATTCGTGCACTGGCTGACTTGAAACTACAGAATAAATGAAAATGAAAAAGCGTTGCCCTCTCTAAGGCAGGAAGCAATATGGAACAGAGTGAGTTTTATTCATGATAGATCTTATGTTATTGTTCAAGATATAATTCTTTTATTTTGACCTGCAACGTTGTCTCCTTCGATCTTACCAATGTAAGACAGTTGCAACTTAAAGAAAGAAAGAAACAAACAAACAAACAAACAAACAAACAAAGAAAAAAGAAACAAAGAAAGAAGGAAAAAAGAAAGAAACAAAGAAGGAAAGAAAGAAATAAGGAAAAAAGAAAGAAAGTTCTACATTTTAAAGTCAGAATATCTGAAGAATATTAATAGATTCTACAACAGTCAATTTCCAAGATATTTAAAGAAAGAAAGAGAGAAGAAATGAAGGAAATAATGAAAGAAAGAAAGAAGGAAGGAAGATAAGAAAGAAATTTCTACATTTCAAATTCGGAATACCTAGAGAAAAATTAAGAACAATTACAACAGCAAATTTCACTTCAACGAGACGAAGTAAATACCTCAGATGTTTTTCACCAGTGTTTGAAACATCTACCAGTTTCATGCACCATCTTTATCATGATGATGACGATAATGATGATGATTACGTCGACAGTGTGATAGTGATACCAAAATGTATAGTTTACCTTACGACTTTTTCATTGATGTATAATTTCTTGTTAAAGCTATTTAAAATTAAAGTTCGGAAATATTAAAGCTTACTTAACATTATTGGTTTTGTAAAAAGCTAAATTCCCCTTTTCGGTTCCATTAACAAAATATTGGGGATATGGTATTAGCCCCGTATTTTGCACGACCTTCGGCTAATGAAAGTGTGATATGGTCAGTATCATCTTTCCTTGCTTTTGTAAAAAACAACTAAATTTCCCCATTTCCATTGCGTTAAGAAATATTGACGATGGGCTGATAGACCCGAATTTCCATGACCTTCGCAAAAAGTGTGGTGTAGTTAGTATCATTCCTGATCGCATTTACCTTTCCAGATTTCTCTGATACCTATTTTTAGAGGCTGGTTTGGACACGGGAGCCTTTTTATTTGGCTTTATAAAATATAAAATGTTAATTTAGAACTATGTGCTTCTACAAGTTATGTTACTGCACAAGAAGGCAAAATTGCTAGGGCCGGCAAAAAGCAGGAAAAAAAAAGTTCCATGCAGCTCTAGTGCTTTCTAGAAATTCTCTTTAGTTTATGTATAGATCAGTGTTTTCAATCACCCTGGAACTGCAGGCTAATATTCTTTGCAGTCGACATGGTGAAGATGTTAAGGTACACATTGCGTCGACTTGGGATCAAGTTATGACGGCTAATATTTCTGTTTATATATTAATGGCATATAGTAATTATGGCAATAAAGAGGCGATTTTGTTGTGTGAGACTGCTAGTTTCATGAAACTTCTCAAGAACTTAAATTGCCTCGGGCCTCCCGCCTTTGCTAATTTAGGGTCGCTGATCTCGCGCCATTTCTAGTTTAGGGTCAACAAATTGCCTCGGGCCTCCCGCCTTTTCTAATTTAGGGTCGCTGATCTCGCGCCATTTCTAGTTTAAGGTCAACAAATTGCCTCGGGCCTCCCTCCTTTTCTAATTTAGGGTCGCTGGTCTTGCGCCATTCCTAGTTTAGGGTCATCAAATTGCCTCGGGCCTCCCGCCTTTGCTAATTTAGGGTCGCTGATCTCGCGCCATTTCTAGTTTAAAGTCAACAAATTGCCTCGGGCCTCCCTCCTTTTCTAATTTAGGGTCGCTGGTCTCGCGCCATTCCTAGTTTAGGGTCAACAAATTGCTTCAGGCCTCCCGCCTTTGCTAATTTAGGGTCGCTGGTCTCCCACCATTCGTGCACTGGCTGACTTGAAACTACAGAATAAATGAAAATGAAAAAGCGTTGCCCTCTCTAAGGCAGGAAGCAATATGGAACAGAGTGAGTTTTATTCATGATAGAGCTTATGTTATTGTTCAAGATATAATTCTTTTATTTTGACCTGCAACGTTGTCTCCTTCGATCTTACCAATGTAAGACAGTTGCAACTTAAAGAAAGAAAGAAGGAAAGAAACAAACAAACAAACAAAGAAAAAAACAAACAAACAAAGAAAAAAGAAAGAAACAAAGAAGGAAAGAAAGAAATAAGGAAAAAAGAAAGAAAGTTCTACATTTTAAAGTCAGAATATCTGAAGAATATTAATAGATTCTACAACAGTCAATTTCCAAGATATTTAAAGAAAGAAAGAGAGAAGAAATGAAGGAAATAATGAAAGAAAGAAAGAAGGAAGGAAGATAAGAAAGAAATTTGTACATTTCAAATTCGGAATACCTAGAGAAAAATTAAGAACAATTACAACAGCAAATTTCACTTCAACGAGACGAAGTAAATACCTCAGATGTTTTTCACCAGTGTTTGAAACATCTACCAGTTTCATGCACCATCTTTATCATGATGATGACGATAATGATGATTACGTCGACAGTGTGATAGTGATACCAAAATGTATAGTTTACCTTACGACTTTTTCATTGATGTATAATTTCTTGTTAAAGCTATTTAAAATGAAAGTTCGGAAATATTAAAGCTTACTTAACATTATTGGTTTTGTAAAAAGCTAAATTCCCCTTTTCGGTTCCATTAACAAAATATTGGGGATATGGTATTAGCCCCGTATTTTGCACGACCTTCGGCTAATGAAAGTGTGATATGGTCAGTATCATCTTTCCTTGCTTTTGTAAAAAACAACTAAATTTCCCCATTTCCATTGCGTTAAGAAATATTGACGATGGGCTGATAGACCCGAATTTCCATGACCTTCGCAAAAAGTGTGGTGTAGTTAGTATCATTCCTGATGGCATTTACCTTTCCAGATTTCTCTGATACCTATTTTTAGAGGCTGGTTTGGACACGGGAGCCTTTTTATTTGGCTTTATAAAATATAAAATGTTAATTTAGAACTATGTGCTTCTACAAGTTATGTTACTGCACAAGAAGGCAAAATTGCTAGGGCCGGCAAAAAGCAGGAAAAAAAAAGTTCCATGCAGCTCTAGTGCTTTCTAGAAATTCTCTTTAGTTTATGTATAGATCAGTGTTTTCAATCACCCTGGAACTGCAGGCTAATATTCTTTGCACTCGACGGGGTGAAGATGTTAAGGTACACATCGCGTCGACTTGGGATCAAGTTATGACGGCTAATATTTCTGTTTATATATTAATGGCATATAGTAATTATGGCAATAAAGAGGCCATTTTGTTGTGTGAGACTGCTAGTTTCATGAAACTTCTCAAGAACTTAATGACGGGGCCATTTGTGAGTAAGGGTCGCATCCATCCATCTCCCCGCTGCTTTGCGGTGAAGGTTTTTAAAGCAAGGGCTGTCAGAGCAAACCGTGCACAGCCTGGCAGCAAGGAATTGGGACACTGCTGCTGCTGCTGTACTTCCCTGGTAACATCATGCTAATGTACAATCTGGAAAAGGAGTACCAATATCAAATATAAATATATAGCAAGTCTATTCTTCTTCTTCTTCCATCTTCCTGGAAATGCCAGTTAATGTTCTTTGCAGCTGATTCAGTAAAGGTTCTGAGGCACATCATCGTGTCGGATTGGGAGCGGCATACGGCTCATAATTGTTTTCAGTTCTTAAATGGAGTTTAAAAAACGGTGTGGGGGCAGAGCGTCTACTCTCTATTACGGAAAGCAAAACAACCACACACTTTCCCTAGATCGCCAAAGAAAATACCCTTCTTCAGGCAAATATTGCTTCGGGCCTCCAGACTTTGCTAGTTTAGTTTCCTTGGTCTCGCGCCATTCCTAGTTTAAGGTCAACAAATTGCAGCGGGTCTCGCGCCTTTGCTGATTTATTGTCGCTGTTCCCGCGCCAATTTTGGTGCAGGGTGGCTGTTCCCGTGCCAATTTTGGTGCAGCATGGCTGTTCCCCGCCAATATTGGTGCAGGGTGGCTGTTCCCGTGCCAATTTTGGTGCAGTATGGCTGTTCCCTCGCCAATTTTAGTGCACTGTGGCTGTTCCCCCGCCAATGTTGGTGCAGGTTGGCTGTTCCCGCGCCAATTTTAGTGCAGAGTGACTGTTCCCGCGCCAATTTTGGTGCAGTGTGGCTGTTCCCCCGCCAATTTTGGTGCAGTATTTCTGTTCCCCCACCAATTTTAGTGCAGTATGGCTGTTCCCCCTCCAGTGTTGGTGCCGGGTGGCTGTTCCCGCGCCAATTTTAGTACAGGGTGACTGTTCCCGCGCCAATTTTGGAGCAGTGTGGTTGTTCCCGCGCCAATTTTGTTGCAGGGTGACTGTTCACTTGGCATTGCTGATCCAGATATTGTGAGTCTCGTTGGTTCAGATGTGCTCATCATCTGCCATTGATTTAGTGGCGTACAAAAAAGGAAGGCTAAGAACTACTACTTAAAGAGAGCCAAGACAAAATGGGTCATGATTCCCAAGGATTTGTGTGTTGCTTATTTAAAGAAAAAAATCTTTCTCTTTCTGATTGTTTGCACGAGAAATTGGCCAGAGTAATGTTCGAAACACTTTTGAAGGAAACCTAACTCTGGTCGGACTTTTTGAGCATTTTGGGTGGTCGCTAAATTCTGTAGTTATTACATAATATGAGGGTGAAGACACCATATGATTTGGTAATCAATGACTCATACCTTACATATCAGTGTCAGGATTGTCAAATTATACTTAACAAAGATCACTCCCACAGTTCCGTGGTACCTCCAGTAACAGGGCTAACCTGGCTGAAGAGGCAGGGGTCGCTGCAGTCCCTACGGTGGTGGAGTCGGCTAAAGAAGCGTTGCTGCTTTTTAACTTCACTCAGAGATTTAAAACTAAAAATAGTCCACTTAACCCGATCCCAGTTGGAAAGTATGATGTGCCACAGTATCTCCACGTTCCCAGTCAGAAAGGTGATGTACCACGCTATGTCCACGTTCCCAGTTGGAAAGTATGATGTACCACGATATCTCCACCGTTGCTTCTTCTTTTCTTTTCTTCCCCTTCCTTCATTCCTTTCTTCTTATTTTTCTCCTTAATTACGTACTTCTTCATCTCATAAGAAAAAAGAACAAGAAGAAGAAAAAGAAGGAATTAGGTTTGCAAAAAAAAAAAAAAACTTTTTAAACCCCAGGCTGTACGATTCTTCACACGACCACCATAAAGGTTATATTGTCCCCAGCACGAGAGATTCTACCAAGATTCTGGGCTCCAGATCGACTGTTAATACAGAGTTATTTCTGCAGTTCCTAGACCACAGTTCTTTATATTGGAGTTTATATGTTTAATGGCAAGGGAAATGAACAAAAAATATAGTGCAATAAACACTCAATAAAATCTCAATATTTAGTTCATTAAAAGCGAATAGACTGTGCAGGGTGAAATGATGGTGCTCCATGTTTGTTAAGTACTCGTACATTTGCATGCAGACGCACATGCGCTGTTTCGTTTGCAGTTCAATACTGGGGAAGTGGATAGTCTATACTCAAACCAAATGAGACGTTAGTCAGCGATCCAGGGTTGAAGGGCGAGTCATAGCCAGCCAAGAATCAGTTCTAAGTCCTGGTTCTGCGCTTGGAAACAGACACTAGTCTGACAGAATGAAAAGGGGGCACAGTGGGAAGTCGAACCAGTGGGGGCAAAAGACGCGTAACTGCGACGTAGCCAAACCAGCACTCTTTAAAGGGCAAATGAAGAAAGAAAGAAAAAAAAAGAATTGAAAGAAAGAAAGAAAAAAAAACAGAAGAAGAAACAGAATAGTAGTAGTAGTAGTAGTAGTAGCAGCAGCAGAAATAGTAGTAGTAGTAGTAGTAGCAGTAGTAGTAGTAGTAGTAGTAGTAGTGGTAGTAGTAGTGGTAGTAGTAGTAGTAGTAGTGGTAGTAGTAGTAGTAGCAGTTGTAGCAGTAGTAGTAGTGGTAGTAGTAGTAATTCTTATTCTTCTTCTTCTTCTGCTTCCCTTCCTCCTTCTCCTTCTTCTTCTTCTTCTTCTTCTTCTTTTTCTTCTTCTTCTTCTATACATCAGTCTCTCGAGTTTTACTGTTTCTAAAAGTGAAAGCACTGGGTTGCATTCCCGCTTCCGTCGCCCTTGAGCAGACCACGCCGTAAAAAACGGTTACTCTGCACAAAGTGTTGAGGAAAATCGTTTCTCGGAGAAAAAAAAAGGAAAGTGTATACCTGCAGGACTATGTACACCAGCTTTAACCTCGGAACACGTGGCTGTCAGTGCGGGTGAAGGGAAATAGCATATCACGTGCAGTTCAGTTCTCATAAAGTGAGACTTCCTCAGAATCCGTAGCAGGGCAAAACTGAAAAGAAGTCCAAACATTTCCACCCGAATCGTAGAATACTTTTTCACCTTCTGTTAGTCCAGCATAGAAAGCATCCTCTGCTAATATTTAAAATAATGTCAAACATTTTATTATTGTAAAATCAAAGTCCTTACAACTGTACCCCTTCATATAAGAAAGCAAAATTATATGTTACTATCATATTTTCCGTTATTTATTTGTTTTCAGACGTTATCCAACTTCTTCTCATGTACCCATAGGTGCCCTGTTACGTACAAAAAGGGGTATACGTACACAAGGTTGGGAACCACTGAGCTAAACAGTCACTGCCCAGTACTCCCTATGGCGTATTACAGGGCAGCAGCAAATTCTCTTCATCTCTCACGGTCTACGGCCAGCCTTTGTGCTGTGCCCCAGATGTGCTTCATGCTACTCATTTCTGCTTCTGCAGTTCTCCACCAGGTAGGCCCTGGTCAGCCTATTTTCCTTTTTCGCATTTGTGATCTACACTTTTGTCTCCCACGTTTTCTTCATCATTGGTAGCACTGGGAATTTTATTTCACTTTCGTTATGAATATCTTTGTATTAGTAAGTGAGTTTCCCCAAAAATACTTTTCGGCTAATGACTATCTTAAGTTCCTCCACCTCACTGCTCCAATTTCTCTTGTCCTGAACTTGGAATAAAACTGTGTATAATTTCTTTTATCTAAAGTTTGGTATTAAATTGTGTACAATTTCTCTTGTCCCAAACTTGGGATTAAACTGTGCATAATTGTCCAATACATGGAATTAAATTGTGGATAATTTCTCTTGTCTCAAACTTTTTTTTTTTTTTTAAAGACGACGAAAACGACAGCCCGTGACCCGGTGGTACTGCAAACCGGGTCCACCCGTAACGAGATGTGGACCATACCCCCGGCATTCAATGTGCAGGGCAGGCCTCAAGCATCTCGTTTGTTCCAAAATAAAACATAGTGTACATTCTACAGAGCGTAGAACTACACTTTGATCTTAGCCAAAAGGCCGAGAAGCGATCTCTTGTCTCAAACGTGAAATAAAATTGTGTATAATTTCTTTTATCCCAAACTTGAAATAAAGTTGTGTATAATTTATCTTATCCCAAACTTGAAATAAAGTTGTGTATAAATTTATCCTATTTCGAGCTTGAGATGAAATTGTGCATAACTTAACTTGTCCCAAACTTGGGATAAAATTGTGCATAATTTCTCTTGTCCCAAACTTGGGATTAAACTGTGCATAATTTCTCTTGTACCAATCGTGAAATAAAAACTATGTATTATTTCACCTTCTCAACCTTGATAAAACTGTATTATATCCCTTTTCTCAACCATGATGAAACTGTATTATTTCCCTTGTCTTAACCTTAATAAAACTGTATTATTTCCCTTGTCTCAACTTTAATAAAACTGTATTGTTTACCTTGTCTCAACCTTAATACAAACACATTATTTCCCTTGTCTCAACCTTGATAAAACTGTATTATTTCCCTTGTCTCAACCTTGATGAAACTGTATTATTTCCCTTGTCTCAACCTTAATAAAACTGTATTTTTTCGCTTGTCTCTGTCGTGGAATATAACTGGTGAAGTTCTATTCTTACATCTTACACCCTTCCTGCCGTTCAACATCGCATAGGGCTTGTAGGTAGTTCGTCACGTTTTCCCGTTTCGACGAGCTTTTCAACCTCATCGAGGGATTTTATGCCTATTAATTTGGTCTCTATTAACAATATCCTCTTTAGAGTTTCACGTGGTCAACCTCTTTTTGTTTAGCTTGTTGTGTTCCACTTGATAGTTTGTTTTGGGATTCTCTGTTTCTTCTCATCACATGACCGACATATATATATATATATATATTTCGATCACCCATGAGACAGGTGAACAGTCAGATGTATTTCATGTTTTAGTCGGGAGTATTAGTCTAACATGCGAGGCCTGCATCATACACATTTTGATAAAGTGACTATTGAAGGGAATCAAGATTATTTGCAGTGTGAATTGTTTGGGCTGATTAGTAGAATCTATGAAGATTGAGGGAACTAGGACAGTAGTAGATTGAGTTCACTCATCTGCCTTATCTCTGTGTTGTTCTTGAATTCGTTCCACTTTATATCAACTATTTTCCTTAGGCATTTGTTTTCAAAAGGGTCTAATTTGTTGTCTATTTCTTTAGTTGTTTTCTATTGGCTAGTTCTTGATTACGTGCTCCTTGTTACCACTATGTACGAGGGGTGATTGATAAGTTCTCGGCATAAAGTACAAATACTTGAAACACACAGTGGATATTAGGTGCATTTGTAGATCAGGTTAATGTAAGATTAAACACCAAGAAATTAACAGCAACCAATTTTTTTAACAGGCTACTGAAGCGGTAAGGGGTGATAAAATTTTTCATCCAGCAGTCATTCACTGTCTCTGCAGCAAGGCTTATCATCGAAGGAGATCCATGATGATATGGTGGAGACTCTAGGGAAGAGTGCCCCTTCTTAAAGCACAGTGAAGAGATGGATAGCTCAATTCAAGCATGGAAGGGAGAGTCTGGAAGATGATCCAAGAAGACCAAGAACGGTATCCACTGGTGAAACCACCGGCATAATCCATGACATGATAATGGAGTATGATAACGCGATTACTTTGTACATAAAACGTTACAACAAAGGTGTATAGTTAGTATAACCACACACACACACATACACACTTCCTCTCACCTACTATCAGGACCCTTTCTCTCTCTCTCACTCTCTTCGTTAAACTTCCTCTCTAGTGATGGACAGTGCTTGTATTCGGCTAAAGCCTTCTCTTTCACTCACGGGGTGTACACAGAAATAAATATGCACTCGAGTCACTCGCATTCGGGTCACCGCAGTGGAGGGTTATGGTCGGGTAAACAAAGGCACTGTTGAAGAACATGAGTTAGGAATGCCTGAAAAGGCAGGCTTGAACGAAAACATGTGGTAATCGCATGGTATGTACATCTGAAGTTAACATTTAAACACAAAAGGGGGGGGGGTGGGGTTGTGGGGGGGGGGGGGTTGCCAAAAAAAAAAAACAAAACAAACTAGAAACTGGTTGAAAGCTGTAACAATTTTTGTTTGAAAATGTACAGGAGAAGTTCTTTTGAAAAATTCTATTTTCAAATGTGGCCCTATTCCTACATGACCAAACAACATACCTAAACTCAGCAAGGAGGATGATACACTGCGTATGGCCGTTTGTTTCTGTTCGAGGAATGGTGTTTAACATTATTGCTCTGTATATGTCTACTTTCTTGCTGTTCTTGTTGCTATCTCTTGAGTCAAAAATTCTAAGGCTAAAGAAACGGTTCTACACTGAAAGAAAATGTGTTCTTCCGTTTCTTGTGTGTTCAGTCTACATAGTTTACATCTGATCAGTCTGTGGAATCTGTGGGCGATCCCTTGTGTGGTCGGTGTCATGTTGAACAATAGTCTGTATGTTATCTCTCGTGCACTTGGCGTGATTCCTTTCTTGTGTAGGTTTGAAATGATTGTGTGTAGTCGGTGATGAAGTATTTGTATCTCTCTTTATTCTGCACTGTAATGGTGGCTCCTGTTTCCTGACCAGATATTTGTATATGCATGATGTTTTCATGCGTATTAAACGTTCATTCCCAGTTACACTTTGTATGCATTGTCTGTAGAAGAGTGGTATAGTGCCAAAGTGATGGGGGTGTATATTGTTTAATTTACACAGTTTAAAAAGCCTCAGCCCAACGTAGTAGTGGGCTAGAGTATGTTTGTGTGGCTGTTGGATGATTTGTCCTATAATTTAATCCTGAGTGCCTGGATCTTTGTTGCTATGTCTTGTAGGGAGATGCCCCCTCTATTTTTGTCTTGCATCAAGGTTTTCTGTTGGATGCTGCGTACTGTGCGTCGGAAAATAAAGTCTCTAATCATTGAATTATTTCCTTAAGTGACTGTTTAGGCAGGGGGAATATGTTTGCGGTATATAAGCTGTGGTATGATGCAAGTGTTAACTGCGACACTTCTGCCGAATATGGTGGTGGTTCTGTATTTGTAAATTTCCAGTCTGTTTTTTAATTTTTTCAATTATATTTCGCCATCTTGCTTTGATGTTATTTGAAGGCGTAGCTGTAAATAAAATTCCGTATATTTTAATGTTGTTGACTTGTATTAACGTGAAAGGGAAGTCTGTTTTGTTGGTCCATTTACCTAAACCCATTATATGTGATTTTTGAATGTTTATTTTAGCCCAGCTGCCCTGTCCGAACTCTGCAAATATGTCTAGAATAAACCTGATAGAGGATATATTGGAGGGAAAGAAGATTGTGTCGTCAGCATAGGCCAACGACTTCCTCTCTCCCATTCCAGGAATAAAGATTCCTTTGACTATTGTCTCTTGCCTGATTCTCTCCAGGAGTGGCTCTAGAGTTAACACATACAACAGGGGTGAGAGTGGGCAGCCCTGACGTACAGATCTGGTTAACCGTATTGGTTCACTGAGGGTATGGTTTATTAAAAGTCTGCTTTCTGGTTTGTTGTATAGAATTTGGATCCAGTCTCTGATGTAGTTCCAAAGATTACATTTGGACAAGGTTTTCTGGAGGAAAGAGTGGGAAACTCTGTCGAAAGCCTTCTCCTGGTCCAGCGATAAGATTGCTGACTGGCTATTCTTATCGTGAGAGTATTGGATAACATCTCTTAGGAAATGTAGATGCGTATTTATGTTTCTGTCAGTGACACTGCATTGCTGGTCCTCATGTATAAGTGTGTGCATGACGGGTTTGAGTTTCATAGTTAGGGACTTTGCTAGAATTTTGTAGTCTACGTTGAGTAACGAGATAGGTCTGTAATTCTTTACTTGAGTTGTGTCTGCGTTGCTTTTCTTAATGAGTGTTATGTATGACTGATTGAGACTGTTGGGTAATTCTTTTCTGTCGAAGGCTTCAATAAACACCTTGTGTAGGACAGGTCCTAGTATGTGGAAGAATTTCTGATAAACTCAGCAGTGAGGCCATCCGGTCCTGGAGATTTGTTCTTTTGGAATGTGTCAAGCGCATTTTATAGGTTTCCTAGCGTGAGTTGGGTGTCTAATGTTTATTTGTCTTCTTCAGAAATCTGTTTGGCGTAGTTCAAGAATTTGTTTTGTATGTCTTCTGATTGACCTTTGTCCTCAGAGTATAAATGTATATAAAATCTTGAAAGGTTTGGCTTATTCCGATAGTGTCTGTCTGTTCCTGTCCATTTATGTCTATTATTTTGCGTATTGTCTGCTTCTTTGCACATTTTGTTCTGTTCCTAGATATTTTTTACTTGGTATTTCTTGTACGGCAGAAGCAAGTTTTGTTCTGATGAAAGCACCCTGGTAGCTGTGTTGATGGTATTTCTCTGCTTCTTCCTCTAGCACGTGTATGCGAGGACTACTGGGATCTATCTGCTTGGTTAGTTTAATAGCATTTTCCAACATTTGTTGTTGCTGTCGTCTGTATCTGTGTATTTTTGTCGCCAAGACCTGTGTTCTCTCTGATAGTGTTCTTTAATACATCCCAGTATTCTATGAGGTTGGATTCAGGTAAGTCTTGAGTGTACGCGTGTAATTGTTCTGTTATGTTATCTACATAATCTCCATTATCCAGCAAACTGTTATTAAACTTCCAGTGTGGGGAGCGTTTGTTTTTGAGTTGTGCCAAGGTTGCGTTTAATGTGACCATGACCGCTTTATGATCTGTGTAATTTAAGGTTGTGTCTATGTGTTTGA
>CM019721.1:50240705-50416711 GCA_009760885.1 Achatina immaculata | reverse complement strand
AACGGTGGAGATACCGTGGTACATCATACTTTCCAACTGGGAACGTGGAGATATCGTGGTACATCATACTTTCCAACTGGGAACGTGGAGATATCGTGGTACATCATACTTTCCAACTGGGAACGTGGAGATACCATGATACATCATACTTTCCAACTAGGAACGTGAAATATCGTGGTACATCATCCTTTCCGACTGGAAACGTGGAGATACCGTGGCACATCATACTTTCCAACTGGGAACGGGTTAAGTGGACTATTTTTAGTTTAAAATCTCTGAGTCAAGTTAAAAAGCAGCAACGCTTCTTTAGCCGACTCCACCACCGTAGGGATGCAGCGACCCCTGTCTCTTCACCCAGGTTAGCCCTGTTACTGGAGGTACCAACTGAACTGTGGGAGTGATCTTTGTTAAGTATAATTTGCCAATCCTGACAATGATATGTAAGTTATGGTCCATTGATTACCAAATCATATGGTGTTTTCACCCTCATATTATGTAATAACTACAGAATTTAGCGACCATCCAAAATGCTCAAAAAGTCCGACCAGAGTTAGGTTTCCTTCAAAAGTGTTTCAAACATTCCTCTGGCCAATTTCTCGAGCAAACAATCAGAAAGAGAAAGATTTTTTTCTTTAAATAAGCAACACACAAACCCTTGGGAATCATTTTGTCTTGGCTCTCTTTAAGTAGTAGTTCTTACCCTTCCTTTTTTGAACTCACTTTTTACTGCTACTGCTAACTTTTGCTGCTACCGCTACTACTACTGCTAAAATGTCAGGACGAGGTAAGGGCGGGAAGGGACTCTGATCCGCCTTTGTGTGATATTCCTGGATTTTGTGTACTTGGAGTTTCTTTCTTTCTGTTATGGATACTCCAACCTTCTTCTACAACCCGGAGACGGATATGGAGGGTGGCCAAGAAGAACTCCCAGGGACTCTGGTATGCACAGTGAGTGGGCAGAATGCCTCACGTGTGTCATATGCATTCATGCATAGCATTCTGGCTGGACCTGTGGGTCTGGGGCTCAATGGAGTGGCAACTCTCGGCCGTTATGAGGACCGCACCAAGTGGTATGTCACTCTACGTCAAGCCACCCACATTACTCACTATGCCTCGCTGCATGGGAAGACCTTGCACCTGGAACAGTCCAAACTAACGATTCACTTTGAACATTTGGACAAGGAACGGGTTAAAGGAACCCTGCATTGGATGCCCATAGCAGTGAAGGCGGAAATGGTCAAGCGCCTTGTCACATTTCTGACCGGTGACGAGGAGGCCGAGGTATCCCGTGTTGAGAAGGCCAACGACAAGTGGGCGTTTCGGTGCAGGCCGAAACAAGATGTCCCACATTACACGTCCTTATCTCAATACGGAAGTGGAAAAGGGCACAGGATTGCAATCACCCTGCAAGGCAGGAATGCACCATGCCCGATTTGTAGCAGCGATGCTCATCGGGCAAACCAATGCCCCAGGAAGGCAAGGCCGGCCCACAGAGAGAACGTGCAACAGCAGGTCTCTGCAGCCAAGAGAGTCGAGGAGCGGTCCGCCACAACTGCCGCGGACATTCAGAACCAGACCACCGGCAACCAGGAGCCAGCACCAGAGCCCATTGATGATGATGGGTTTAAGCTGGTGGAAAACAGGAAAAAGAGGCGCCACCTGATGTCCGCCGCTGTGTCGCCGACCTCCAGCGAATCTCCTTGCACCCCAAGAAAACGGGTGCCCACTGGCAGAACTGCAGAGGCCAGGGGTCAGCCTCTGCCAACAGCAGAAACGCAAACGGTCCCTCTTCCAGAGAGGGTCATGGACACACCAATTCCAGCAGAGGAAGCAGTTAATGTCCCCCCTGCAGAGGAGGACATGGACTCGCCGCTAGCCGAGGAACCTCTATCTTGGGCCCAGCTGACGGGAGAACAATCTGACGATGATGATCCTCCGTTAACGATTGATGAGGAGGTATGAGGGAGATATAACTGTGTTGACCAGGCGGATTTTTTTTTCTTTCTGTTAGTATATTTTTTTATGTCCTCATAGTCCTTTCTAATTTACATTTTTCATTTGTGTTTTTCTGTTTTCAATATGGCTGATAAACTTTCTATTTTAAGTGTTAACATTAGGGGACTGAGAAGTAAACTCAGTCAAGTAGTGCACCTAGTACACAAATACAAGCCAGACTTCATCTTTATCCAAGAAACACACATCACCACGGAAATACGTGCCAACAACATCACACAACTCTTAGGACTCAGACATTCTTGTTTCAGCTTAGGGAATAGACACACAGGAGCAGCAATACTACAAGTATCAGAAGACTGGCAAATTGTAGGACACAACAGAGACAGCGAAGGTAGAGTAGCAATAGTGGAAATAAAACACACAAGTTCAAACCACAACAAATACACATTAGTCAATGTATATGCACCAGCTGTGAGAGACCAGCAAATTAACTTCTATGACAAGCTCTCACAGATGCTAACATCATTCCACAGGGGGCAAAACATTATCATAGCAGGAGACTTTAATTGTGTCATGCACGATCTTGATCTGTCGAGAGGAACAATTAACGTACGCCGTGAACTCGAACAAATAGACATACTACACAACATCATAGACGAACACGGGCTCGTAGACACATACAGAAAGATGAACCCACATGGTAAGGAAACTACACACACTGACACAATTAACATAAACATGGGACGATCAGCCCGAATAGACAGAATATATGTCCCAGAAGGTCTTCTAATAAATGACATCAAACACATAGACACAACCTTAAATTACACAGATCATAAAGCGGTCATGGTCACATTAAACGCAACCTTGGCACAACTCAAAAACAAACGCTCCCCACACTGGAAGTTTAATAACAGTTTGCTGGATAATGGAGATTATGTAGATAACATAACGGAACTATTACACGCGTACACTCAAGACTTACCTGAATCCAACCTCATAGAATACTGGGATGTATTAAAGAACACTATCAGAGAGAGAACACAGGTCTTGGCGACAAAAATACACAGATACAGACGACAGCAACAACAAATGTTGGAAAATGCTATTAAACTAACCAAGCAGGTAGATCCCAATAGTCCTCACATACATGCGCTAGAGGAAGAAGTAGAAAAATACCATCAACACAGCTACCAGGGTGCTTTCATCAGAACAAAACTTGCCTCTGCCGTACAAGAAACACCAAGTAAAAAATATCTAGGTACAGAACAAAATGTGCAAAGAAGCAGGCAAATACGCAAAATAATAGACATAAATGGACAGGAACAGACAGGCACTACCGGAATAAGCCAAACCTTTCAAGATTTTTATATACATTTATACTCTGAGGACAAAGGTCAATCAGAAGACATACAAAACAAATTCTTGAACTACGCCAAACAGATTTCTGAAGAAGACAAACAAACATTAGACATCCCACTCACGCTAGGAAACCTACAAAATGCGCTTGACACATTCCAAAAGAACAAATCTCCAGGACCGGATGGCCTCACTGCCGAGTTTTATCAGAAATTCTTCCACATTTTAGGACCTGTCCTACACAAGGTGTTTATTGAAGCCTTCGACAGAAAAGAATTACCCAACAGTCTCAATCAGTCATACATAACACTCATTAAGAAAAGCAACGCAGACACAACTCAAGTTAAAAATTACAGACCTATCTCGTTACTCAACGTAGACTACAAAATTCTAGCAAAGTCCCTAACTATGAAACTCAAACCCGTCATGCACACACTTATACATGAGGACCAGCAATGCAGTGTCACCGACAGAAGCATAAATACGCATCTACATTTCCTAAGAGATGTTATCCAATACTCTCACGATAAGAATAGCCAGTCAGCAATCTTATCTTTGGACCAGGAGAAGGCTTTCGACAGAGTTTCCCATTCTTTCCTCCAGAAAACCTTGTCCAAATGTAATCTTGGGAACTACATCAGAGACTGGATACAAATTCTATACAACAAACCAGAAAGCAGACTTTTAATAAACCATACCCTCAGTGAACCAATACGGTTAACCAGATCTGTACGTCAGGGCTGCCCACTCTCACCCCTGTTGTATGTGTTAACTCTAGAGCCACTCCTGGAGAGAATCAGGCAAGAGACAATAGTCAAAGGAATCTTTATTCCTGGAATGGGAGAGAGGAAGTCGTTGGCCTATGCTGACGACACAATCTTCTTTCCCTCCAATATATCCTCTATCAGGTTTATTCTAGACATATTTGCAGAGTTCGGACAGGGCAGCGGGGCTAAAATAAACATTCAAAAATCACATATAATGGGTTTAGGTAAATGGACCAACAAAACAGACTTCCCTTTCACATTAATACAAGTCAATAACATTAAAATATACGGGATTTTATTTACAGCTACGCCTTCAAATAACATCAAAGCAAGATGGCGAAATATAATTGAAAAAATTAAAAACGGACTGGAAATTTACAAATACAGAACCACCACCATATTCGGCAGAAGTGTCGCAGTCAACACTTGCATCATACCACAGCTTATATATACCGCAAACATATTCCCCCTGCCTAAACAGTCACTTAAGGAAATAAATTCAATGATTAGAGACTTTATTTTCCGACGCACAGTACGCAGCATCCAACAGAAAACCTTGATGCAAGACAAAAATAGAGGGGGCATCTCCCTACAAGACATAGCAACAAAGATCCAGGCACTCAGGATTAAATATATAGGACAAATCATCCAACAGCCACACAAACATACTCTAGCCCACTACTACGTTGGGCTGAGGCTTCTTAAACTGTGTAAATTAAACAATGTACACCCCCATCACTTTGACACTATACCGCTCTTCTACAGACAATGCATACAAAGTGTAACTGGGAATGAACGTTTAATACGCATGAAAACATCATACATATACAAATATCTGGTCAGGAAACAGGAGCCACCATTACAGCGCAGAATAAAGAGAGGATACAAATACTTCATCACCGACTACACACAATCATTTCAAAACCTACACAAGAAAGGGATCACGCCAAGTGCACGAGAGATAACATACAGACTATTGTTCAACATGACACCGACCACACAAGGGATCGCCCACAGATTCCACAAACTGATCAGATGTAAACTATGTAGAATGAACGCACAAGAAACGGAAGAACACATTTTCTTTCAGTGCAGAACCGTTTCTTTAGCCTTAGAATTTTTGACTCAAGAGATAGCAACAAGAACAGCAGAGAAAGTAGACATATACAGAGCAATAATGTTAAACACCATTCCTCGAACAGAAACAAACAGCCATACGCAGTGTATCATCCTCCTAGCTGAGTTTAGGTATGTTGTTTGGTCATGTAGGAATAGGGCCACATTTGAAAATAGAATTTTTACAAAAGAACTTCTCCTGTACATTTTCAAACAAAAATTGTTACAGCTTTCAACCAGTTTCTAGCGCATATTTATTTCTGTGTACACCCCGTGGGTGAAAGAGAAGGCTTTAGCCGAATACAAGCACTGTCCATCACTAGAGAGAAAGTTAACGAAGAGAGTGAGAGAGAGTGAGAAAGGGTCCTGATAGTAGGTGAGAGGATGTGTGTGTGTGGTTATACTATACTATACACCTTTGTTGTAACGTTTTATGTACAAAGCATTCGCGTTATCATACTCCATGCTGTCACCTCACGGTTTGTAAAGCCCACCATCTCATTATTTCATTCCACGGGCAATCATCCTCAACTCACGTCACATGTACATGCTTCGTTATTGTTTATTTGAAAGTTTTTTTTTTTTTTTTGGAAAGGGAAATAATACAGTTTTATTAAGGTTGAGACAAGGGAAATAATACAGTTTTATTAAGGTTGAGACAAGGGAAATAATACAGTTTCATCAAGGTTGAGACAAGGGAAATAATACAGTTTTATCAAGGTTGAGAAGGTGAAATAATACATAGTTTTTATTTCACGATTGGTACAAGAGAAATTATGCACAGTTTAATCCCAAGTTTGGGACAAGAGAAATTATGCACAATTTTATCCCAAGTTTGAGACAAGTTAAGTTATGCACAATTTCATCTCAAGCTCGAAATAGGATAAATTATACACAACTTTATTTCAAGTTTGGGATAAGATAAATTATACACAACTTTATTTCAAGTCTGGGATAAAAGAAATTATACACAATTTTATTTCACGTTTGAGACAAGAGATCGCTTCTCGGCCTTTTGGCTAAGATCAAAGTGTAGTTTTACGCTCTGTAGAATGTACACTATGTTTTATTTTGGAACAAACGAGATGCTTGAGGCCTGCCCTGCACATTGAATGCCGGGGGTATGGTCCACATCTCGTTACGGGTGGACCCGGTTTGCAGTACCACCGGGTCACGGGCTGTCGTTTTCGTCGTCTTTAAAAAAAAAAAAAGTTTGAGACAAGAGAAATTATCCACAATTTAATTCCAAGTTTTGGACAAGAGAAATTATACACAATTTTATTTCAAGTTTGGGACAAGAAAAATTGTGTACAGTTTAATACCAAGTTTGGGACAAGAGAAATTGTACACAATTTAATACCAAACTTTAGATAAAAGAAATTATACACAGTTTTATTCCAAGTTCAGGACAAGAGAAATTGGAGCAGTGAGGTGGAGGAACTTAAGATAGTCATTAGCCGAAAAGTATTTTTGGGGAAACTCACTTACTAATACAAAGATCTTCATAACGAAAGTGAAATAAAATTCCCAGTGCTACCAATGATGAAGAAAACGTGGGAGACAAAAGTGTAGATCACAAATGCGAAAAAGG
The DNA here is from genome assembly GCA_009760885.1 of Achatina immaculata. Taxonomy (NCBI): domain Eukaryota; kingdom Metazoa; phylum Mollusca; class Gastropoda; order Stylommatophora; family Achatinidae; genus Lissachatina; species Lissachatina immaculata. Next base: position 50,409,922 of record CM019721.1, on the reverse strand, counting down.
AAAATAGGCTGACCAGGGCCTACCTGGTGGAGAACTGCAGAAGCAGAAATGAGTAGCATGAAGCACATCTGGGGCACAGCACAAAGGCTGGCCGTAGACCGTGAGAGATGGAGTAAGAGAACACAGTTTTGTAGGATTAGACCTCGAAAAACTCGCCGACATAGCAGTTTAGTGAGAGGTGAAGAGAATTTGCTGCCTCCCTGTAATACGCCATAGGGAGTACTGGGCAGTGACTGTTTAGCTCAGTGGTTCCCAACCTTGTGTACGTATACCCCTTTTTGTACGTAACAGGGCACCTATGGGTACATGAGAAGAAGTTGGATAACGTCTGAAAACAAATAAATAACGGAAAATATGATAGTAACATATAATTTTGCTTTCTTATATGAAGGGGTATAGTTGTAAGGACTTTGATTTTACAATAATAAAATGTTTGACATTATTTTAAATATTAGCAGAGGATGCTTTCTATGCTGGACTAACAGAAGGTGTAATAGTATTCTACGATTCGGGTGGAAATGTTTGGACTTCTTTTCAGTTTTGCCCTGCTACGGATTCTGAGGAAGTCTCACTTTATGAGAACTGAACTGCACGTGATATGCTATTTCCCTTCACCCGCACTGACAGCCACGTGTTCCGAGGTTAAAGCTGGTGTACATATTCCTGCAGGTATACACTTTCCTTTTTTTTTCTCCGAGAAACGATTTTCCTCAACACTTTGTGCAGAGTAACCGTTTTTTACGGCGTGGTCTGCTCAAGGGCGACGGAAGCGGGAATGCAACCCAGTGCTTTCACTTTTAGAAACAGTAAAACTCGAGAGACTGATGTATAGAAGAAGAAGAAGAAGAAAAAGAAGAAGAAGAAGAAGAAGAAGAAGAAGAAGAAGAAGAAGAAGAAGGAGGAAGGGAAGCAGAAGAAGAAGAAGAATAAGAATTACTACTACTACCACTACTACTACTGCTACAACTGCTACTACTACTACTACCACTACTACTACTACCACTACTACTACTACTACTACTACTACTACTACTACTACTACTATTTCTGCTGCTGCTACTACTACTACTACTACTACTACTACTACTACTACTACTACTACTACACTACTACTACTACTACTACTATTCTGTTTCTTCTTCTGTTTTTTTTCTTTCTTTCTTTCAATTCTTTTTTTTTTCTTTCTTTCTTTCTTCATTTGCCCTTTAAAGAGTGCTGGTTTGGCTACGTCGCAGTTACGCGTCTTTTGCCCCCACTGGTTCGACTTCCCACTGTGCCCCCTTTTCATTCTGTCAGACTAGTGTCTGTTTCCAAGCGCAGAACCAGGACTTAGAACTGATTCTTGGCTGGCTATGACTCGCCCTTCATCCCTGGATCGCTGACTAACGTCTCATTTGGTTTGAGTATAGACTATCCACTTCCCCAATATTGAACTGCAAACGAAACAGCGCATGTGCGTCTGCATGCAAATGTACGAGTACTTAACAAACATGGAGCACCATCATTTCACCCTGCACAGTCTATTCGCTTTTAATGAACTAAATATTGAGATTTTATTGAGTGTTTATTGCACTATATTTTTTGTTCATTTCCCTTGCCATTAAACATATAAACTCCAGTATAAATAACTGTGGTCTAGGAACTGCAGAAATAACTCTGTATTAACAGTCGATCTGGAGCCCAGAATCTTGGTAGAATCTCTCGTGCTGGGGACAATATAACCTTTATGGTGGTCGTTTGAAGAATCGTACAGCCTAGGGTTTAAAAAGTTCTTTTTTTTTTGCAAACCTAATTCCTTCTTTTTCTTATTCTTGTTCTTTTTTCTTATGAGATGAAGAAGTACGTAATTAAGGAGAAAAAGAAGAAGAAACGACGAATGAAGGAAGGGAAGGAAAAGAAAAGAAGAAGCAACGGTGGAGATAGCGTGGTACAACATCCTTTCTGACTGGGAACGTGGAAATATCGTGGTACATCATACTTTCCAACTGGGAACGTGGAGATATCGTGGTACATCATACTTTCCAACTGGGAACGTGGAGATACCATGGTACATCATACTTTCCAACTAGGAACGTGGAAATATCGTGGTACATCACCTTTCTGACTGGGAACGTGGAGATATCGTGGTACATCATACTTTCCAACTGGGAACGTGGAAATATCGTGGTACATCATACTTTCCAACTGGGAACGGGTTAAGTGGACTATTTTTAGTTTTAAATCTCTGAGTGAAGTTAAAAAGCAGCAACGCTTCTTTAGCCGACTCCACCACCGTAGGGACTGCAGCGACCCCTGCCTCTTCACCCAGGTTAGCCCTGTTACTGGAGGTACCAACGGAACTGTGGGAGTGATCTTTGTTAAGTATAATTTGCCAATCCTGACACTGATATGTAAGGTATGGGTCATTGATTACCAAATCATATGGTGTCTTCACCCTCATATTATGTAATAACTACAGAAGTTAGCGACCACCCAAAATGCTCAAAAAGTCCGACCAGAGTTAGGTTTCCATCAAAAGTGTTTCAAACATTCCTCTGGCCAATTTCTCGAGCAAACAATCAGAAAGAGAAAGATTTTTTTTCTTTAAATAAGCAACACACAAACCCTTGGGAATCATGACCCATTTTGTCTTGGCTCTCTTTAAGTAGTAGTTCTTAGCCTTCCTTTTTTGTACGCCACTAAATCAATGGCAGGTGATGAGCACCTCTGAACCAACGAGACTCACAATATCTGGATCAGCAATGCCACGTGAACAGTCACCCTGCAACAAAATTGGCGCGGGAACAGCCACACTGCACCACAATTGGCGCGGGAACAGTCACACAGCACCAAATTTGGCGCGGGAACAGCCACACTGCACCCAAAGTGGCGGGGGAACAGCCATACTGCACTAAAATTGGCGGGGGAACAGCCATACTGCACCAAAATTGGCGGGGGAACAGCCACCCTGCACCAAAATTGGCGCGGGAACAGCCACCCTGCACCAAAATTGGCGCGGGAACAGTCACCCTACACCAAAATTGGCCCGGGAACAGCCACCCTGCACCAACATTGGCGCGGGAACAGCCACCCTGCACCAAAATTGGCGCGGGAACAGCCACACTGCACCAAAATTGGCGCGGGAACAGCCACACTGCACCAAAATTGGCGCGGGAACAGCCACCCTGCTCATACATTGGCGGGGGAACAGCCATACTGCACCAAAATTGGCGGGGGAACAGCCACCCTGCACCAAAATTGGCGGGGGAACAGCCACCCTGCACCAAAATTGGCGCGGGAACAGCGACAATAAATCAGCAAAGGCGCGAGACCCGCTGCAATTTGTTGACCTTAAACTAGGAATGGCGCGAGGCCAGCGACCCTAAACTAGGGAAATCGGGAGGCCCGAGTTAATTTGTTGACCTTAAACTAGGAAGGGCGCGAGACCAAGGAAACTAAACTAGCAAAGTCTGGAGGCCCGAAGCAATATTTGCCTGAAGAAGGGTATTTTCTTTGGCGATCTAGGGAAAGTGTGTGGTTGTTTTGCTTTCCGTAATAGAGAGTAGACGCTCTGCCCCCACACCGTTTTTTAAACTCCATTTTAGAACTGAAAACAATTATGAGCCGTATCCCGCTCCCAATCCGACACGATGATGTGCCTCAGAACCTTTACTGAATCAGCTGCAAAGAACATCAGCTGGTATTTCCAGGAAGTTGGAAGAAGAAGAAGAAGAGACTTGCTATATATTTATATTTGATATTGGTACTCCTTTTCCAGATTGTACATTAGCATGATGTTACCAGGGAAGTACAGCAGCAGCAGCAGTGTCCCAATTCCTTGCTGCCAGGCTGTGCACGATTTGCTCTGACAGCCCTTGCTTTAAAAACCTTCACCGCAAAGCAGCGGGGAGATGGATGGATGCGACCCTTACTCACAAATGGCCCCGTCATTAAGTTCTTGAGAAGTTTCATAAAACTAGCAGTCTCACACAACAAAATCGCCTCTTTATTGCCATAATTACTATATGCCATTAATATATAAACAGAAATATTAGCCGTCATAACTTGATCCCAAGTCGACGCACTGTGTACCTTAACATCTTCACCATGTCGAGTGCAAAGAATATTAGCCTGCAGTTCCAGGGTGATTGAAAACACTGATCTATACATAAACTAAAGAGAATTTCTAGAAAGCACTAGAGCTGCATGGAACTTTTTTTTCCTGCTTTTTGCCGGCCCTAGCAATTTTGCCTTGTCGTGCAGTAACATAACTTGTAGAAGCACATAGTTCTAAATTAACATTTTATATTTTATAAAGCCAAATAAAAAGGCTCCCGTGTCCAAACCAGCCTCTAAAAATAGGTATCAGAGAAATCTGGAAAGGTAAATGCGATCAGGAATGATACTAACTACACCACACTTTTTGCGAAGGTCATGGAAATTCGGGTCTATCAGCCCATCGTCAATATTTCTTAACGCAATGGAAATGGGGAAATTTAGCTTTTTTTTACAAAAGCAAGGAAAGATGATACTGACCATATCACACTTTCATTAGCCGAAGGTCGTGCAAAATACGGGGCTAATACCATATCCCCAATATTTTGTTAATGGAACCAAAAAGAGGAATTTCGCTTTTTACAAAACCAATAATGTTAAGAAAGCTTTAATATTTCCGAACTTTAATTTTAAATAGCTTTAACAAAAAATTATACATTAATAAAGAAATCGTAAGGTAAACTATACGTTTTGATATCACTATCACATTGTCGACGTAATCATCATCATTATCGTCATCATCATGATAAAGATTGTGCATGAAACTGGTAGATGTTTCAAACACTGGTGAAAAACATCTGAGGTATTTACTTCGTCTCGTTGAAGTGAAATTTGCTGTTGTAATTGTTCTTAATTTTCCTCTAGGTATTCCGACTTTGAAATGTAGAAATTTCTTTCTTTCATTCCTTCCTTCTTTCTTTCTTTCATTATTTCCTTCATTTCTTCTCTCTTTCTTTCTTTAAATATCTTGGAAATTGACTGTTGTAGAATCTATTAATATTCTTCAGATATTCTGACTTTAAAATGTAGAACTTTCTTTCTTTTTTCCTTCTTTCTTTGTTTCTTTTTTCTTTGTTTGTTTGTTTGTTTCTTTTTTTCTTTGTTTGTTTGTTTGTTTGTTTCTTTTTTCTTTTTTCCTTCTTTCTTTGTTTCTTTTTTCTTTGTTTGTTTGTTTGTTTCTTTTTTCTTTGTTTGTTTTTTCTTTGTTGTTTGTTTGTTTCTTTCCTTCTTTCTTTCTTTAAGTTGCAACTGTCTTACATTGGAAAGATCGAAGGAGACAACGTTGCAGGTCAAAATAAAAGAATTATATCTTGAACAATAACATAAGATCTATCATGAATAAAACACACTCTGTTCCCAACGCTTTTACATTTCCATTTACTCTGTAGTTTGAAGTCAGCCAGTGCAGGAATGGTGGGAGACCAGCGACACTAAATTAGCAAAGGCGGGAGGCCCGAAGCAATTTGTTGACCTTAAACTAGGAATGGCGCGAGATCAGTGACCCTAAATTAGAAAAGGCGGGAGGCCCGAGGTAATTTGTTGACCTTAAATTAGGAATGGCGCGAGATCAGCGACCCTAAATTAGAAAAGGCGGGAGGCCGGAGGCAATTTCTTGACCCTAAACTAGGAAATGCGTGTGGCAAAAAAAAAATATATATGTAGAAATTCAACAAAAAATATATATCTTCCTCAGACTTCCCACCACCATAATCTGGATCACGTAGCCAACAGATTTGGAGCTTTTGCTTTAGAGTGTCAAGAGATTAATGGCCTGAAACACTTGCCTAAAGACGGATACTCTCTTTGGCGAAGTAGGGAAAGTGTGTAGTTGTTTTGCTTTCTATAATAGAGAGTAACCCCCCTCCTCCCATCTTTTTCTAAAACTCCATTAAAGGACTGAACAAAATATGCCAAGTAACCCGCTCCCAATCCGACACGATGATGTGCTTCAGTGTCTGCACTGAATCGACAACAGAGAACATGAGTTTGCATTTCCAAGAAGAAGAAAAAGAAGAGGAAGAAGAAGAGAAGAAGAAGAAGAGAAGAAGAAGAGAGAAGAAGAAGAAGAAGAGAGAAGAAGAAGAGAAGAAGAAGAGAAGAAGAAGAAGAGAAGAAGAAGAAGAAGAAGAAGAAAAAGAAGAAGAAAAAGAAGAAGAAGAAGAAGAAGAAGAGGAAGAAGAAGAGGAAGAAGAAGAAGAGGAAGAAGAAGAGGAAGAAGAAGAAGAAAAAGAAGAAGAAGAAGAAGAAGAGGAAGAAGAAGAGACTTCCTATATATTTATAGTTGATATTGGTTCTCTTTTTCGAGATTGTGTATTAGCATGATGTTACCAGGGAAGTACAGCAGCAGTGTCCCAATTCCTTGCTGCCAGGCTGTGCACGGTTTGCTCTGATAGAACTTGCTTTGAAAAACCTACCCCGCAAGGCAGCTGTGAGAGGGGTGGATGCGCCCTTTACTCGCAGATGATGCCATCATTAAGTGCCTGAGACATTTCATAAACTTAGCAGTCCCACACAACAAAATCGCCTCACCCTCGAAGGTCACCACCTGTTTTGGTCCACAACTGCTTTTTCTATATATTTGGGGCTGACCTCTATATATCTAGAGGTCGTTCCACCATCCGCCACCCGGTGGATGCGCCTGGTAGTAGGACAGGCTCATACCCTAAGACGGAGCCATTTATAGTATCATAATTTATCCCCTATTCTTTCAAACTTCCGCGCTCTTTATCTCTATAGAGATTCTGTCTTTCGGCGGTTACTTTGGTGAAAAGGCCGGCATCAGTTTGACACTTCAGATATTTTGAGCGTCCATTTGGGCTTTCACGTCATCGCCATTGATACCCATGCGCCTTATCACAACAATGATTGGTACATTCGGATCGCTCAGGTGTAGAACCGGTTTGGCGAGGGTCAGTACAATACCTAGCCCGAGATAGCCCCTGCTTTACGCGGCGTGTCCTTGTATTCGTCCAAACGATACTGATTGGCAATACAAATTCAAAGTTACATAATAATAGTGGAATAGTACTCGTATGAAGGATGTAAGCGTGTACGATCCAACCAAGACTTGATCAACCATTTCTCATATTTTCTGTGAGGAAGATACATCGCTGAGGTTTTGTTGCTCCGTGCTAGCTTATTAAAGCTGTATCATTTCGTTGAGAATTTGTCTGATATTCAGAATGGCTGCTTCAGATATGCCTCAGTGTGTCGTTTATGATCTTCGCGGGAAAGATTTTCTTAGCGCATTCATGCTGCAGTTTGAGAAAGTAATTGATGTGGGAATGTGTGGAGAGATTCTCCTTGTATCTTTATTGCAAAATCCAGATGCCAAACGCGTTGTGAAGAAATTCAACCTCCTTGATGAAAGCAGAAGAGAAAAGAATATTGCAGCTTTCTACAAAGAAGCGAAGTACTTGCAGTATTTTGATCATCCTTTTTTAATGAAATGTTACGTCGCCGCCACATGTGCTGAGTACATGGCCATTGGCATGACTTTCTATAGAAGGGGCACTCTACACAGATACATTGGCAGCGTCTGTCTCCAACAGTCAGAGGTTATTGTCACTCAGGTGGCATGTGCACTTCGCTACATGCACAAGAAAAATGTGGCACACATAGACGTGAAGCTTGACAACATCTTCTTGAGCAAAAACTTTGACGCTATCCTTGGCGACTTTGGGTTGGCAGTAGAGTTGTCTGAAGCTCAGAAGACTTTACCCAAAGTTAAATGTGGAGGCACGCCTGGATACTTGGCTCCAGAACGAATTGCAGCGACACCAGACAGCACGGAAGTCGATCCTTATAAGGTAAGTTCCGAACTGTTTCTTGTATTATTGTATGAGACTTTTTTTTGTTCTTCTTGTTGTTCTTGTTGTTCTTGTTGTTCTTATTATTATTCCTCCCCAACATCTCCACCACCAGTAATTTTCTTCCTTAAGTTTGTTATCTAATTTCCTTTATCAGCATGTAGACCAGTAAAGCGATGTGGGCCCCAGTGTGTTTAATTTCTTTCTCTACTTACGCCCAATTCCCGCCGAATCTTTTTATGGAATTTTTAATTATCTAAGCTACTCTTTTCTTCACAACCCAGTAACGGAATACTGTATATATCTTTCAGTAATTTCTAAGTGCTGTTTTTAAAATACTGGTGTGTCCTTCTAGAAAGTCTGGTACACATTATGTAGAATGTGGCGTATTTGTTTTTGTGTGTCGAAAAATACATAATGGGAAAAAGAAAGAGAGGAAGATCAAGTCGAAGATGGCTGCAAGACATCGTTGATAATCTGCAAATGAATTCATCAGCAGCAGAGCATCTTGTTTAGAACCGATAGGTCTACAGTAGAGTTGTTGGGGAGGCAAAGTTACGCAAGGGACATGCAAATGACTATCTAAAGCGGGTGCACACTTCATATAGACTATTCTACACAATTAACACTGTGAGGAAAAATTAGTAATGTTATATATATATATATATATATATATATATATATATATATATATATATATATATAACTTCATTGCCATAATTACTAACGTCCAAGCCAACACGGTGCTGTGCATCAACGTCTTCACTCCGTCGACTGCAAAGAACACCAGCTTCCAGTTCCAGGGAGATTGAAAACACATATCTACATATAAACTAGCATGCAGTTCTAGAAAGCACTGGAGCTGTTTTGAACTTTAGTTTTTTTTTTGTTTGTTTTTGCCAGCCATGTGAATTTTACCTCCCCGTGCAGTAACATACCTTGTAGTCCTATCCAGTTCTCAAATTAACATTTAAGATTTTACAAAGAGGATTTGAAAAGCCTCTATAAAACTGGATACCACAGAAATCTTAAAAGGTAAATGTGGCCAGGAGTGATAGTGACTACATCATAGTTTTGTCGAAGATCGTTGAAATACGGGCCTACCAGGGTATCCTCAATATTTCTCAATGCCATGGAAACGGGGAAATTGAGATTTTTGTTATAAAAGCAAGGAAAGATGATACTAACTACTTCACACTTTCATGAGCCAAATGTCGTGGAAATACGAGGCTAACACCGTATCCCCAGTATTTCTTAATGGAATCGAAAAAGGGGAATTTAGTTTTTTACAAAAGCAAGGAAAGATGATACTAACTACTTCACACTTTCATACGGGGAAGGTAATAGAATTACGGGCCTACCAGCTACTCCTCATTGGGAAATTGAGATTTTTTTTTTTTTACCAAATGCAGGAAACATGATACTGACCACATCACATTATCATGAGCCAAAGGTTGTGAAAATACGAGACTAACACCGTTTCCCCAATATTTCTTAATAGAATTGAAAAAGGGAATTTAGTTTTTTACAAAACCGATAACGTTAAAGTAAGTTTTAATAACTTTAATTTTAAATAGCTTTGACAATAAATTACAAATTATTGAAAAAAATCGTTAGGTAAACTACACATTTTTATACCACTATCATATTATCGTCGACGTTATCATCATCATTATCGTCATCATCTTCCTCATGATAAAGATGTTGCATGAAACTGACAGATGTTTCAAACACTAGTGAAAAATATTTGAAGGATTTACTGTGACTCGTTGAAGTGAAATTTGCTGTTGTAATTTTAAATGTTTTTCTCTAGATATTCCGACCTTACAATGTAGAAACTTCTTTCTTTATTTCTTTTTTTCTCTCTTTCTTTCTTTTATTCTTTCTTTCTCTTTTTCTTTCTCTCTCTCTTTCTTTCTTTTTTTCTTTCTTTCTTTCTCTCTCTCTTTCTTTCTTTCTTTTAGTTTTCTTTCCTTCTTTCTTTCTTTCTTTTTTTCTTTAAATTTCTTGAAATATACTTTTGGAGTTTTTATTAATTTTCTCTCGATATTCCGACTTTAAATTGTTTAACGTTTTTTCTTTCTTTCTTTCTTTCTTTCTTTTTTTCTTTCTTTCTTCTTTCTTTCTTTCTTTCTTTTAGTTGCAGCTGTCTTACATCGGTAAGAGCGGGGAGTAAACGTTACAAGTGAAATAAAAGAATTATATCTTGAATAATAACATAAGGTCTATCATGAATTAAACTCACTCTGTTCTATATTGCTTCTTGCATTAGAGAGGGCAATACTTTTTCATTTCCATTTATTCTACAGTTGAAGTGAGCCAATGGTGGACTATGGCAGAGTTACACACACAAAAGCCTATGGACAATTAGGCAGGGAGTTTCTGTATAAAAGATATGCATTTCTTAGTAGCAAAAATAGAAAGAAAAAAAACTAGAAATGGATTGACTGAGATGTCACAAGTCGTACTAGGTGACATTTGTTTAACCGATCGCCGGCCAAGGAGATGAATGGATGGATGGATGGATGGATGGATGGATGGATGAATGGATGGATGGACGTAACTGTGAGCTTGTATTTTTTGTGCAGCAGATGCTGTGATGGAGATGTTTCTTTCTAAAACGTTTCCCACATTCTTCTTACCATTTCCATTTTCTCTTGGAACAGTCAGAAAAACGGAGAACAGAAGAATCCAGTAACCTATAGATCCTTGGGAATCATTCCGTCTTATCTCCCTGGTAGTGGTTCTCAGCCTTCTTTTTTTGTACGACCTTGAGTCAATGGCAGTTGATCGGCAAACTCTAAACCAACAATGGCACGTGACCAGCAGCCAAAACCCGGTAATGACACGGTAACCTGCTATTATACCAGGACGTGCCCCATGAAAAGATTTTTTTAAAGTTTCTAAGACTTTGAAATTCAGTAAAAAAAAGTATATATCTCCTAACGACCCGTCCTAAGACTTCTCACAACCCTGACCTGGGTCTTGTCCCTGACAGACTAGGAGCTATTGCTCTAAGATTAAAGAGTCGAAACACTTGCCTATGGAAGGCTATTTTCTTTGGCAATCTAGGGAAAGAGTATGTTTGTTATACTTTCTGTAGTAGAGAAAGAAGCACCCCTTCCTCCCCGTTTTTATAAAATCCATTTTAGGACTCAAAACAAATAGCCTCCGTAACCTACTCCCAATCCGACACGATGATGTGGCTCAGAATCTTCACTGAATCAAAGGACATCAGCTCGCAGTTCTAGAAAGATGGAAGAAGAAGAAGAAGAACTCCTGCATATTACTAGCTGATACTGATACTGAATTCCGGGTGGAGACGCTTTGTCTGATGAGGCAACCACCGACCCATAGCTGATATGCCAGCGTCAGTGTTAGCGAACCATAGCTGACTAAGACCCTGTCCCACCTCTCTGTTGTACTTCCAGTAACAAACATAGCCTGGATAACGGGGCATGTATCGCCATAATCCTCATGGTGGTGGAGTCTGCTAAAGAAGCAGTGCACACCCCCTGCTTTTTAGCTGTATTTTGGAATTGAAAAAGTAGCTACCATAACCCGCTCCCACTCCTGTACGAAGCTGGTCCTCAACACCTCCACTGCATCGCCTGCAAAGAACAGCTTGTAGTTACAGGGAGTTCAAACAAGTATGAGTAATGATACTGAAATTTTACAATTATAAATCTAAATTATAATAAAAGCTTATCCCCGGTTCTTAACCCAAAGTTAAATATGGAGGCACGCCTTTATACTTGGCTCCAGAACGAATTGCAGCCACATCTGGCAGCACGTAAGTCGATCTTTATAAGGTAAGTTTCTATCTATCTATCTATCTATCTATCTATCTATCTATCTATCTATCTATCTATCTATCTATCTATCTATCTATCTATCTATCTATCTATCTATCTATCTATCTATCTATCTGTCTATCTGTCTGTCTGTCTATCTATCTGTCTGTCTGTCTAATATTATATGACACATTTCTCAGTTTTCTGGATATTCAGACTAAGTTTTTCTTTTCCCTCTCTTTTATTACAATAGTCAACATGTATCCTCTATTTTTATTGCTTTTGTCATCACTCATGTCTCCGAATCATATTGTAGGAAAGTCTTTTCGTTCGTATTAAAGAGCCTGAGTTTGGTTACTATTTTGAAGTTCTTTGATGCCCATATTTTATTAAGTTGGATAAATGCTGCCCTACCCTTGATGATTCTAGAGTTACCATTTTTATACGTGTTCATCACATAACCATATTTTGAACTATTTTCTATATATATCTCTCTCTGTATTATGTCCTCGTCAGTTCTCTTCTGCAGTGTCTTCAGTTCTTCTCCCAGCTTTCCTCTAATGATGGGGGCGAAGACACCGTCTGATCTGAGAATCAGCGATCCGTACATATAACTAACACACACATACATATATACACACATATATGTATTGAACACCTTATGTGACCATTATTGCTAGTGTGTGTTGATGACGAGTGTTTTGATGTTGTCATAATAAACTTATTTTATTGGTTGTTTTACATACTGAGATATTTGTTTTGTATGTGGTATGAGAGATAAAGAGAAAGTAAAGTAGACATAATATATATAGGATGAACTGCTGGCTAACAGGGATCCGTGAACCAGGATGGCTGTGTTAAGATTCTCTTCAAAACTGGAGCTGGGGTCACAATACATATGTACTATAAGGAAGAGTTTAATTACTTAATTATCACCCTCATAGATTCCTCACTTCTCTCACTCTTTCCCTTACACATGGCAGATATGCTAGCGTCAATGTTGGCGAATCATAGCTGAAAAAGACCTTGTTCCATCTCTCCGTTTGTATCCTCAGTAACAGGCCCAGCCTGGCTTACGAGGCAGAAATAGTCATAGTTCTTATGACTTAAGAATTTTCACTAATAAGAAGCAACCAGCCTTTCGAACAATAAGTCCCAGTTACAGGAAGATAAAGAAGAAGAAAGAATAACAAACTCAATAAAAGACGATAATAAACAATAGAACAAAACCACCTAGATACGGTAATAGACAATAGAACAAACCAACATAGATACAGTAATAGACAATAGAACAAACCAACATAGATACAGTAATAGGCAGTAGAACAAACCAACATAAATACAGTAATAGACAATAGAACAAACCATCATAGATACAGCAATAGACAATAGAACACACCCACCTAGAGATAGTTATAGATAATTGAGCAAACCCATCTAGAGATGATAATAGACAATATAACAAACCCACCTAGAGATAGCTATAGATAATAGAACAAACCTATCTAGAGATGTTAAAAGATAATAGAACAAACCTATCTAGAGATGTTAAAAGACAACAGAACAAACCTACTTAGAGATGATAATAGACAATAGAACAAACCTACCTCCAGATGGTAATAGACAATCTTATTTATGCCCTCTGCAGTTATATCCCTTTATTCACAATTCTTCATGTTTCGATTTCTAACAAATTTATTTCAACAATATAAAATATATACTTTTTTGTACCAGTTTGTTCTTGTTGTTCTGGACACACACCGTTTTGAATGTAACTTTTAACTACCCATTGCCTCCTTTCATCTCAAAAATCAGAACTGGCTTCGCTATTTAAATTTCACACATGTCATTCTTGACTTTACTCAGTTCTTTTAACTGTTTACACTAGATCTCCCTAACTCTTCTTCCACGAGAGTTTGCGGGGGGGTTCATTTGGGGATTGTCAGGGGATCTGCAGGGGAAAGAGGTGTTCCAAACACACAAGTTCAAACCACAACAAATACACATTAGTCAATGTATATGCACCAGCTGTGAGAGACCAGCAAATTAACTTCTATGACAAGCTCTCACAGATGCTAACATCATTCCACAGGGGCCAAAACATTATCATAGCAGGAGACTTTAATTGTGTCATGCACGATTTTGATCTGTCGAGAGGAACAATTAACGTACGCCGTGAACTCGAACAAATAGACATACTACACAACATCATAGACGAACACGGGCTCGTAGACACATACAGAAAGATGAACCCACATGGTAGGGAAACTACACACACTGACACAATTAACATAAACATGGGACGATCAGCCCGAATAGACAGAATATATGTCCCAGAAGGTCTTCTAATAAATGACATCAAACACATAGACACAACCTTAAATTACACAGATCATAAAGCGGTCATGGTCACATTAAACGCAACCTTGGCACAACTCAAAAACAAACGCTCCCCACACTGGAAGTTTAATAACAGTTTGCTGGATAATGGAAATTATGTAGATAACATAACGGAACTATTACACGCGTACACTCAAGACTTACCTGAATCCAACCTCATAGAATACTGGGATGTATTAAAGAACACTATCAGAGAGAGAACACAGGTCTTGGCGACAAAAATACACAGATACAGACGACAGCAACAACAAATGTTGGAAAATGCTATTAAACTAACCAAGCAGGTAGATCCCAATAGTCCTCACATACATGCGCTAGAGGAAGAAGTAGAGAAATACCATCAACACAGCTACCAGGGTGCTTTCATCAGAACAAAACTTGCCTCTGCCGTACAAGAAATACCAAGTAAAAAATATCTAGGAACAGAACAAAATGTGCAAAGAAGCAGGCAAATACGCAAAATAATAGACATAAATGGACAGGAACAGACAGACACTACCGGAATAAGCCAAACCTTTCAAGATTTTTATATACATTTATACTCTGAGGACAAAGGTCAATCAGAAGACATACAAACAAATTCTTGAACTTCGCCAAACAGATTTCTGAAGAAGACAAACAAACATTAGACATCCCACTCACGCTAAGAAACCTACAAAATGCGCTTGACACATTCCAAAAGAACAAATCTCCAGGACCGGATGGCCTCACTGCCGAGTTTTATCAGAAATTCTTCCACATTTTAGGACCTGTCCTACACAAGGTGTTTATTGAAGCCTTCGACAGAAAAGAATTACCCAACAGTCTCAGTCAGTCATACATAACACTCATTAAGAAAAGCAACGCAGACACAACTCAAGTAAAAAATTACAGACCTATCTCGTTACTCAACGTAGACTACAAAATTCTAGCAAAGTCCCTAACTATGAAATCAAACCCGTCATGCACACACTTATACATGAGGACCAGCAATGCAGTGTCACCGACAGAAACATAAATACGCATCTACATTTCCTAAGAGATGTTATCCATTACTCTCACGATAAGAATAGCCAGTCAGCAATCTTATCGCTGGACCAGGAGAAGGCTTTCGACAGAGTTTCCCATTCTTTCCTCCAGAAAACCTTGTCCAAATGTAATCTTGGGAACTACATCAGAGACTGGATCCAAATTCTATACAACAAACCAGAAAGCAGACTTTTAATAAACCATACCCTCAGTGAACCAATACGGTTAACCAGATCTGTACGTCAGGGCTGCCCACTCTCACCCCTGTTGTATGTGTTAACTCTAGAGCCACTCCTGGAGAGAATCAGACAAGAGACAATAGTCAAAGGAATCTTTATTCCTGGAATGGGAGAGAGGAAGTCGTTGGCCTATGCTGACGACACAATCTTCTTTCCCTCCAATATATCCTCTATCAGGTTTATTCTAGACATATTTGCAGAGTTCGGACAGGGCAGCGGGGCTAAAATAAACATTCAAAAATCACATATAATGGGTTTAGGTAAATGGACCAACAAAACAGACTTCCCTTTCACGTTAATACAAGTCAACAACATTAAAATATACGGAATTTTATTTACAGCTACGCCTTCAAATAACATCAAAGCAAGATGGCGAAATATAATTGAAAAAATTAAAAACAGACTGGAAATTTACAAATACAGAACCACCACCATATTCGGCAGAAGTGTCGCAGTCAACACTTGCATCATACCACAGCTTATATATACAGCAAACATATTCCCCCTGCCTAAACAGTCACTTAAGGAAATCAATTCAATGATTAGAGACTTTATTTTCCGACGCACAGTACGCAGCATCCAACAGAAAACCTTGATGCAAGACAAAAATAGAGGGGGCATCTCCCTACAAGACATAGCAACAAAGATCCAGGCACTCAGGATTAAATATATAGGACAAATCATCCAACAGCCACACAAACACACTCTAGCCCACTACTACGTTGGGCTGAGGCTTCTTAAACTGTGTAAATTAAACAATGTACACCCCCATCACTTTGGCACTATACCACTCTTCTACAGACAATGCATACAAAGTGTAACTGGAAATGAACGTTTAATACATATGAAAACATCATGCATATACAAATATCTGGTCAGGAAACAGGAGCCACCATTACTGGGCAGAATAAAGAGAGGATACAAGTACTTCATCACCGACTACACACAATCATTTCAAAACCTACACAAGAAAGGAATCACGCCAAGTGCACGAGAGATAACATACAGACTATTGTTCAACATAACACCGACCACACAAGGGATCGCTCGCAGATTCCACAGACTGGTCAGATGTAAACTATGTAGAATGAACACACAAGAAACGGAAGAACACATTTTCTTTCAGTGCAGAACCGTTTCTTTAGCCTTAGAATTTTTGACTCAAGAGATAGCAACAAGAACAGCAGAGAAAGTAGACATATACAGAGCAATAATGTTAAACACCATTCCTCGAACAGAAACAAACAGCCATACGCAGTGTATCATCCTCCTTGCTGAGTTTAGGTATGTTGTTTGGTCATGTAGGAATAGGGCCACATTTGAAAATAGAATTTTTACAAAAGAAATTCTCCTGTACATTTTCAAACAAAAATTGTTACAGCTTTCAACTAGTTTCTAGTTTTTGGCAACCCCCCCCCCCCCCACAACCCCACCCCCCTTTTGTGTTTAAATGTTAACTTCAGATGTACATACCATGCGATTACCACATGTTTTCGTTCAAGCCCGCCTTTTCAATATTTCAGTTCACGGGCAGGCATTCCCAACTCATGTTCTTGAACAGTTCTTTGTTTACCCGACCATAACCCTCCACTGCGCTCTGACTGCGGTGACCCGAATGCGAGTGACTCGAGCGCATATTTATTTCTGTGTACACCCCATGAGTGAAAGAGAAGACTTAGCCGAATACAAACACTGTACATCACTAGAGAGAAAGTTAACGAAGAGAGAGAGAGAGAGTGAGAGAGGGAGAAAGGGTCCTGATAGTAGGTGAGAGGAAGTGTGTGTGTGTGTGTGGTTATACTATTACTGTACACCTTTGTTGTAACGTTTTATGTACAAAGTATTCGCGTTTTCATACTCCATGCTATCACCTCATGGTTTGTAAAGCCCACCATCTCATTATTTCATTCCACGGGCAATCATCCTCAACTCACGTCACTTGTACATGCTTCGTTATTGTTTATTTGAAAGTTTTTTTTTGTCTGGAAAGATTTGAAAAAAAAAACACCAAAAAAAACACCAAAAAAAAACAAAAAAACAAACAAAAACACAAAAAAACACACAAAAAAAAAACAAAAAACAAACAAAAACAAACAAAAAAAAATTTTTTTTAATTTTAAAAAATGACCTGGCTCGGTTGACTCGCCCTTGGTGGTTTTGGTGCTTGCTGAATTTGCATATAAAATAT
The DNA here is from genome assembly GCA_009760885.1 of Achatina immaculata. Lineage (NCBI taxonomy): Eukaryota > Metazoa > Mollusca > Gastropoda > Stylommatophora > Achatinidae > Lissachatina > Lissachatina immaculata. The sequence goes on along the minus strand of CM019721.1, from coordinate 50,392,449 downwards.
TTTTTAAAAAATAGGTGTTCCATGACTTAACAATAATAATGTTTGCAGAAAGAACATGTCCAAAAAAAAAAAATTATTATGACTTCAGAATAGCTTTGACAAATGGACCGTTTTAAAGCTGGACAGTGTTCATCACTTTGCCGCTGATTCATCATACACGTTACAGTTACCCGCAGTTTCTTAAAATATTAAATGAATAGTAAAACAACAGTACAGACAGTTATTTGCGTGTCCATTGCGAAACTTTTCCTCCCTAACAGCTCTCCGGTATTCATCTCGGTTGTAAGGAAGATACCCCGCTGCTGATGCGTCCATTCGCAGATCATCAACGATGTCTTGCAGCCAACTTCAACTTGGTCGTCCTCTCTTTATTTTCCCCATTATGTACCTTCCAAGACTGTCTTCTCTAAATTATCATGACGTTTAATAACGTTTAATAACGATGCAGTACTGCACATTATAACTAGTCGCTATTTTACTGTTTATTATATTAGTCGATGTCTTAGCGTGCATAAATTTTAAATTAACCTGTGTTTTGTCTTGTCCTGTCTTGTCTTCCATATCCCTGAAACTATGAGCTGACGTTCTCTGCAGCCGATTAGATGTTTCTTTCCAAAGCGTTTCCCAGTTTATTCTGACCATTTTCTCTTGGAACAGCCAGGAAAAGTGAGAACAGAAGAATCCAGAAACCCATAGACCCTTGGAAACCATGACCCATTCCGTCTTGGCTCCCTAATAGTGGTTCTCAGCCTTCTTTTCTTGTAGGACCCTAAATCAATGGCGGGTGATCGGTGTTCTTTGCTGCCGACGCTGTGAAGGTATTGAGGCACTGAATAGTGTCGGATCTTGGAGCGGGTTAAGGCAGTGACTTCTCAGTCTCCGAGAGCAGCTAAAGAAAAGAGAGGAGTGTGCAATACTTCTTTAGCAGACTCCACCACCATGGGGGGGGTGGGCTATGGCGATCTATGTCCTGTTGGCCAATCCAGACCTGTTATTGGGGGATACCAACGAAGAGGTGGGACAGGGTCTTGGTCAGCTTTGGTTCGTCAACCCTGACGTCAGCATGTCAGCTATGCTTATCTGATTGTCAGATAAGGCAGGGTCTTGGCCAACACTGTATCATAGACACGTATGGTATGTTTTAAAAAATGTAGCCCTGAAGACACTGATCGACTTAGTTGGCAGCGATCCATAAATGACATTCTAGTGGGAGAGTTGTTGACCCACAGCTGACCCTGTACCCTGTCGCACCTCCCTGTTGGTATTCAAACTTAGCCTTTACTAACGAAGGAAGGATCGTCATAGTCCCCATGGTGGTGGATCATGCTAAGGAAGTATTGCGTACCCCATGCTTTTTAGCTCCACTCTGAAAGTAAAATAGCCTCAATCCGCTCTCAATCCGATACCATGATGTGCCTTAACACCTTCTCATCGGCTGCAAAGAGCGACAAACTCGCAGTTACAAGGATGAGGAGGAGAAGAAGAAAAAGAAGAAGAAGAAGAAGATTGATTGATTGATTTTATTTCAAAAGGGTTAAGAATTGGGCACTCAGGCCCTTCTGACATTATGCCCTTTATCATACAACTTTCACTCTGTTATCCAGACATTCTACAAATATGCTGCTCATATAACAAACATAATTAATAATAAAGTAACTATATACACATAAAATGATTAGCTACATACACATATAAATGATTAACTACATATACATATAAATGACTCTCTACCAAATACAAATTTCATTACTCTTCAGAATAAACAATTAACTGAGTTATTTTAAGTTTTACGATTTATAGAGGCATGTAGTCGACATCAAATAGATATTGAAAAAGTTAGTAGTTGTAGGAAGGAGTATAGTTCATATTTTTTGTACAGCATGGGAGGGTATTCCAAACATGAGCAGCAGAATAAGTAAAGCTTTTGTTATAAAGGTCAAGTCTATGTTTTTTAAGAGTTATGTTGTTCAAGCGTTGGCTGCACATTCAACCAATCAAGTGCCGTGCCGCGTGGCGTAGGCGATCATTTCTCTCCACAATTCCCTGTCTTTAGACTTGATTATGAGATCCGCCGCTGACCTTCTTTTAGCAATCAGAAATGTGTCGTCTGCACATTGGACTAAATATAAACATGTTTCATAGATAAGAATAATAATAAGAAGATTTCATAGTGTATAAAGTATAATGTTGGATATAATTCAAGTTTTCAAGGATCCGCGGAGGAACTTGAAGCCTAATCTGCCCCCCCCCCCTCAACAACCACTACCCGGAGATCCAGCTGGAAGGGGAGGAGTCTACTGTATACTGATAGCTATAAATTTTAAAACTTGGTTCTCTGAAAATAGAACATTATTTCAAGGGTCCTGCCATTTAGAACAGAACAATTCTATCTCAGGTGCCGAAATTTCATTTACCTTTGAGCAGTAATAACTTCGGATGGGACACGCAGAACAGAAATTAGGAACATAATAGGCCAAGCAAAGACTTCATTTCAGACTACACGACATATCCTTATCAATGAATGTTAGAAAATGGATCCTAAAATGCCGTATTGAGCCTATATTACTATATGGAAGTGAATCATTGACAAGAGGCAGGTCCGAACAAAGATCATTGGAAGGAATGGAAATGCTGTTTATCAGAAGAATGTTGGGAATTCCCTGGATTACCAAAGATTACTAATGAAGAATGTGTGAGAAGAGTGGAAGAGACAATGCACTTTCATAAGACATGCAATGAGAAGAATGGGAGAGACAATGTACTTTCATAAAACATGCAATGAGAAGAGTGGGAGAGATAATGTACTTTTATAAGACATGCAATGAGAAGAGTGGGAGAGACAATGTACTTTCATAAGACATGCAATGAGAAGAGGGGGCATTGAAAATATTATTAGAACAGGAAAAATAGAGGGAAGAAGACGCAGGTGGAAGCCGAGAGAAATTATACCGGATAGTCTGACGAGATGGTGTAAGAGGAGATCACCAACTTAACTGATGGCCTGCATGAAAGATCAGGTACTATGGAGAAACATAACAGCCAATGCCAGTCGGCAAGGCACCTGATGATGGTGATGTCCTGCCATAGTGAGAACAAAATGTTGAGAAACTCTTCTTAATCATTTACCCTCATTAGGTGGAGTCTAGATCTCTTATTTTTGTTTATTACTTTCAGATCGATTCCTATTGTCTCGGCGTGGTGTACTGGGCCCTGATATTTGAGAAGATGCCTGCGCCAAACATTCACTACTACTACGAAGTGAGAAGAAAGCGCGACCTTCCAGAAAACACCAGGTAGTATAAACACTGGTTTGTTCTTTCTTCATTCTTATTTAGATATCATCATCATGTGACGCCGTCATTTTAGCGGTAATGTATCTCCAGTTCCCTCGCTTCCTCGTCTTCAAGGTGCACTCAATCAGGCTGTATCCTGTCCACTCTCGTATGTTATCTTCCAATCTACGTCTCTGTCTACCCCTCGCTCTTTTTTTCCTTCCACTTTTCCTTCGAGTATGGGCTTCAGTAAATTGTTGTTGTTTTATTTTTTAATGTCGCCTTTTGTGTTATCTTGATTCTTTTTTCTTTTAGAAGTTTACATTCCATTTGGATTTGTTCTAATAATTGTGTGTTTGTTCTTTGCATTTCCCATGATTATATGACCAATTTTTCTGTAGAAAGACATTTCTGTTCCATTAATCTTTCTCTCCGACATTTAGATATATCACTATCTTTTCTGTATTCACGGGAAGGCGAATTTAGTTCTAAAAATATGCTTAGCTGAAGACGCAAATAAAGACCCTTTGAGTGCAAACGATGTGGGAGGAGGAGAAGGAGTATGTGTAATAGTAGTAGTAGTAGTAGTAGTAGTAGTAGTAGTAGTAGTAGTAGTAGTAGTAGTAGTAGAAGAAGAAGAAGAAAGATGGTGGGGGTGGGGGGCTTGGAGGAATCGAGAAGAGCCATGGCAAATTATCATTGGTCTCATTGATCCCAGCCTAGAAAGAAAAAATAAGATTAAGACCACTCCTTTTGTACAGTCATGCTAGTCTGCTTAGTCTGTCCTTTAGTACTATATATCCAGAATATTTATACATTTTTCCAAACTAGGATAGCTTCTTTTATATTTTATCTAATGTCTGGAATTTTTCTTGTGTTAGTTTGTTTGCTTGTTTATTTGCTTAAAAACTTCGTTATCTCTTTTCTCAGTACTAAGTTTTTTTTGTTTTATTTTCAAAGGCGCTGTCTTTTGAAACTGCTCGAGAGGGACCCTTCAAAGAGGATGTCAATCAATGAGTTTCTTGACATAATGAGACGTGACGCTGGGCTGCGCTACGTGATAGACAAGTACTAGGAACATTCTGCCATTGGTCATATTTTACTTGCGCGCTTATTTCACAGAATGTAACGTAGATTTCGTCTACAAAAAAATGTATATAGTCTCCATGTAGCATACTGAATTTGACTGACTTGTTATTCTGTGACATTTTGGTATGATTTTGAATATGGCAGATTTTGTTTGAATTTGTCGGGTTAAGAATATATATTTGTGAACTCTTTAAATACTGAACTAATTTCCATGCTCTGCTAGAATAAATTTTTATTAGATTTTTATAGAAAGAAACGGAAAGGAAGTTACTCTATAATTTGGAAATATGGGCGGAATTAGAAATGTTTCATTTTAGTTAGATTGCGCTTAAGTATCACTCTGAGCACTGATTCACAAACGAGTAGATGTGTAATATTTACCAGCACTGGCAGTGTTGTTTTTGGGGGTTAAAGAGTTAATAACTATTCGGGTTTTCCATGTGACTGTCATTAATTTTGTCTCTTTAAAATACAATCGGTGTTTTTTTTTTTTTTACAAGTTGAATATTTTTTCATTCGTTACAGAGTCGTAATCTGTGAGCATTTGGTACTAAATGTCAGTGAGATAAAATCTGTTTAATATGTTGTCTAATTCAATGAAAGTTAATTCTTTAGTTGCCATTTAAAACACTGTATATATGTGATGGTTATATGCCTTTCAACATAGTTTTCTGCGCGTGATAATAATTATCATTCTTTTTTGACAATGTATGGTTATGAACTTTTTTTGTGTAACAAATCTGCTGTTTTTCTAATGTTTTAATAGTTCCAACTCATTTCCCAACTTTTTATGTCGTTCATTTTATAGCAAATGTATAATGTAACGCTAAATGTTCTTTTAATTTGTTTTTGTTTCGCAGCATTACTTCCCTAATTAGCGCACTGGTTTGAACACTTATCTAGCAATCGAATTGTCGAGGGTTCGAATCCCCAGTTGAGCGGGATTTTGTTTTCGACCAATAAGTCCCCGAGATCGATCCAGGCTCGTAAAATGAGTACCAGAGAAAAATCTTGGAAGGAAAGGCATCGAGGAAATGAACTGACCACACTACCTCATAATCTCATGGTCCAGTATAATGAGGTCTCTAACGTTTCATCCCCTACGACATTTTCTATGGGACTACCGTTACCTTTTAATTTGAATCATTTCTTCTGTGTTTATAATAAGCTCAAGTTTGCATGATTTGAAACTGTACAAATGTCCATAGTTACACTTTATAAGATTGTACTAACACTCGCTTGTCATTTGAATTCAGACATTGTCGTTTTAGAATTCACTTTCGTTGTAAATATGCTTCCCGTGACTTTCTATATTGTCCTGTGCTGATATCTTTTATGATCTATTTTATTGCTATATTTGAATGCTGCTGATGTGTAAATATAATGTGCACTTGCTGGAGTTTCTAAATAAAGAAGATGATGATGAACTTAACGTGGTCTTATTTCTGTTTTCACTTCCATGTTTTTTGTTTTAAATACAAAGTTTAGTAAAAATGGAAACACCAAGGTTTGTGCACAGGGAAAAAAAAAGTTGGAGCACAGTATGTATGATTAGCCACGAAACAAAATTATCGACAGAAACCTGTTTAAGCTTAGGAGGATAACAAAAGTGCCACAGAATGGCCGTAAATTGTAGCTCGGACAAAAGCTTGCCCAGTCACGGCATGGCAATGAGTAATCATCATGGTCCGCAGAACTCCTCACATGTTTGTTCTAGACATTACTCTGCTGGTTCAGAGTCGACTAATAATAATAATAATATTAACAATAATAATCATTCATTCATTCATATGCATGTCCCTTGCGGAACTTTGCCTCCCTAACAGCTCTCCTGTACCCTCTCGGTTGAGAGCAAGATGGCCTGCTGCTGATGCATCCATGTGCAGATCATCAACGATGTCTTGCAGCCATTTTCGCCTTAGTCTTCCTTTCTTTCTTTTTCCATTATGTACCCTTCCAAGACGGTCTTCTCTAGATTATCATAACCTTTAATGAATCAAAAATATGTAAATTTTCTCTCTTTAATCCTCTCTACTAGCCAGTCTTCTTCAATATTAAGTTCTTGTAGTATAGATATATTTGTTCTTGTTTGTGTCCATGATATTTCAAGAGCTCTTCTGTAGCATTTACATTCAAAGTCATTTATGCGTTTCTCAGCTGTTTTGTTAAGTGTCCAGGTCTCACAGGCATATGTTGCAATGGGAAAGATGCACTCCCTTAAAAATCTTATTTTTGTGGTTCTGTCCGCTCCTCTCCACAGATTCTTTGTTTTACTTTCTGAAGAGCGATAGATGTCCTCCTTTTAATTTCCCTCATTGTATCTCCACTACTAGTTATTAGTGATCCAAGATATTCAAAACTCTCAACTTCTTCCAGTTTTTCCTCATTGATACATATTTCAGCTGCCTTGTTTGTTTTGTCAGTTGTTTTCTTTGCATGAATACAGAGGTTTTGCTCTTCGCTGTTCTTACGGATTGACATAATTAGTTTTTCCATTCCTTTTTGTATTGTGGACAGTAATACTGTGTCATCAGCATATCTAATCTCTGGTATTTCATAATAATAATAATAATAATAATAATAATGTGATTTGGCTTCAGAGGAGAAATGGCTATGAGGGAGACAGAAAAGTACGAGGGGTGATTGATAAGTTCTCGGCATAAGGTACAACGGATTATTTGTGGATACCTTTTTTGGGTCATTTCTCAACATGAACGTGGAGAAGTACGTTGTTTCCTTGCAAGTTTATGCACTTAGTCCAGCAAACCTGGAGCATACGGATCCCTTCTTTGTAAAAGTCAGCATCTTGTGCCAGTAGAAAGTGGTCTACAGCATGAACGACGTCATCATCTGAAGCAAATTTGAGACCACTGAGCTCCTTTTAGAGTTTGATAAGCAGATAATAGTCCGAAGGGGACAAATCTGGGGAATAAGGAGGATGCTCAAGAAGCTGGAAGCCGCATTGATGAATGGCAGCCATTGCCACGCCGACTTGTGAACTGGAGCATTGTCTTGAAAGATGACTCCTCTCGTCAATTTCAGTTTAGAGGTAACAAGGAGCACGTGATTACGAACTAGTCAGTAGAAAACAAGACAATAAATTAGTCAACTTTTGCCTTAGGAAAATACTTGATATAAAGTGGAACGAATTCATGAACAATGAGGAGATAAAGGCAGATGAATGAACAACAACCTGTCTCATGGGTGATCGAAGAAAGAAGATGGATGTGTGTTGGATATATGTCGGTCCTGTGAAGAGAAGAAACACTCGGAGAATCTCAAAACAATCTATCAAGTGGAACACAACAAGCTAAAGAGATTGACCACGTGAAACTTTCTAAAGAGGACATTGTTAATAGAGACCAAATTGGTAGACATAAAATCCTGTGATAAGGTTGAAAAGCTCGTCGAAAACGGGAAAATGTGACGAACTACCATGCGATTCCTATGCGATGTTTAACGTGATGAAGGGTGTAAGATGAAAGAATAGAACTTTAGCAGTTTTATTCCACGACAGAGACAAGGGAAATAATACAGTTTTATCAAGGTTGAGACACGGGAAATAACACACAGTTTTTATTTCACGATTTGGTACAACAGACATTATACACAGTTTAATCCCAAGTTTGGGATAAGAGAAATTATGCACAATTTTATCCCAAGTTTGGGATAAGAGAAGTTATGCAAAATTTAATCCCAAGTTTGAGACAAAAGAAATTTTGCACAATTTTATCCCAAATTTGGAATAAGATAAATTACGGAGAGTTTTATTCCAAGTTTGGGACAAGATAAACTATACACATTTTTATTTCAAGTTTACGACAAGAGAAATTATACACAATTTTATTTCAAGTCTGGGACAAGAGAAATTATACACAATTTTATTTCAAGTTTTGGACAAGATAAATTATACACAATTTTATTTCAAGTTTTGAACACGATAAATTATACACAATTTTATTTCAAGTTTTGGACAAGATAAATTATACACAATTTTATTTCAAGTTTTGGACAAGAGAAATTATACACAGTTTTATTCCAAGTTCAGGACAAGAGAAAGTTAAGCACTGATGTGTAGGAACTTATGATAGTCATTAGTCGAAAAGTATTTTTGGGGAAACTCACTTACTAATACAAAGATCTTCATAACGAAAGTGAAATAAAATTCCCAGTGCTACCAATGATGAAGAAAACGTGGGAGACAAAAGTGTAGATCACAAATGCGAAAAAGAAAAATAGGCTGACCAGGGCCTACCTGATGGAGAACTGCAGAAGCAGAAATGAGTAACATGCAGCACATCTGGGGCACAGCACAAAGGCTGGCCGTAGACCGTGAGAGGTGGAGTAAGAGAACACAGTTTTGTAGGATTAGACCTCGAAAAACTCGCCGACAAAGCAGTTTAGTGAGAGGTGAAGAGAATTTGCTGCTGCCCTGTAATACGCCACAGGGAGTACTGGGCAGTGACTGTTTAGCTCAGTGGTTCCCAACCCTGTGTACGTATACCCCTTTGAGTATGTGGCAGGGCATTTTGGCGTACATGAGAAGAAGTTGGATAACGTCTGAAAACAGATAAATAACAGAAACTATGATAGTAACATATAATTTTGCTAATATGAAGGGGTACAGTTATAGGGAGGTTCTCAGCAGGGTATACACATGTAGTTTGATACTAAAAAAAAAACTGACTACTGCGTCAAATTTCAATCTACTACTATCCTAGCTCCCTAAGTCTTCATAGATTCTACTAATCAGCCCAAACAATTCACACTGCAAGTAATCTTGATTCCCTTCAATAGTCACTTAATCAAAATGTGTATGATGCAGGCCTCGCATGTTAGACTAATACTCCCGACTAAAAAAAAAAAACATACAACTGACTGTTCACTGCGACTCGTCCTATCTTGGACTGCCTGTCGCCATCTTTGTTCCAACTAAAACTTATTGCAGGCGTCTTCCCGCCGACCTGAGTCTCAAGTTAGCCAATCTTGTTTTGCTAAACGATCATCAGCTCTTGTTATCACTAACCTTCTCGAGAATTCCTTGATAAATACCTTATATCACAGGTCTGGACCTCAGCTTGCCCAACTGTCACAAAATTATCATGGTCACCCTGACTTTTTTCTTTTCTCTCCCTCTCTAACCTATGACGTCATACTTCCTTCCAGTCGTTCACAGTCGCTCGAAACCTTCCCCTTACACAATTTATGGAAATAGGCCGCCAAAGAGTACGCACGCGAAAGAAGTTTGGAAACAGTTGGCTTAGACAATAGCTGACTTTGATTTTACAATAGTAAAATGTTTGACATCATTTTAAATATTAGCAGAGGATGCTTTCTATGCTGGACTAACAGAAGGTGTAAAAGTATTCCACGATTCGGGTGGAAATGGTTGCACTTCTTTTCAGTTTTGCCTTGCTACGGATTCTGAGGAAGTCTCACTTTATGAGACCTAAACTGCACGTGATATGCTATTTCCCTTCACCCACACTGACAGCCACGTGTTCGGAGGTTAAAGCTAGTGTACATAGTCCTGCAGATATATACTTTCCTTTTTTTTTTCTCCGGGACACGATTTTCCTCAACACTCTGTGGAGAGTAACCGTTTTTACGGCGTGGTCTGCTCAAGGGCGAAGGAAGAGGGAATGCAACCCAGTGCTTTCACTTTTAGAAACAGTAAAACTCGAGAGATTGCTGCATAGAAGAAGAAGAAGAAGAAGGAGAAGAAGCAACAGCAGAAGAAGAAGAAGAAGAAGAATTACTACTACCACCACTACTATTACTGCTACTACTACTACTCCTACTACTACTACTACTACTACTACTACTACTGCTACTACCACTACCATTACTACTACCACTACCACTACTACTACTACTACTACTACTACTACTACCACCACCACTACTACTTATTCTGCCGCTGCCGCTACTACTACTACTACTACTATTCTGTTTATTTTTCTGTTCTTTTCTTTCTTTCTTTCTTTCTTTCTTTCTTTCTTTCCTCATTTGCCCTTAAAAGAGTGCTGGTTTAGCTACGTCGCAGTTACGCGTCTTTTGCCCCCACTGGTTCGACTTCCCACTGCGGCCCCTTTTCACTCTGTCAGACTGGTGTCTGTTTCCAAGGACAGAACCAGGACTTAGAACTGATTCTTGGCTGGCTATGACTCGCCCGTCAACCCTGGATCGCTGACTAACGTCTCATTCGGTTTGAGTGTATACTATCCACTTCCCCAGTATTGAACTGCAAACGAAACAGCGCATGCGCGTCTGCGTGCAAATGTACGAGTACTTAACAAACATGGAGCACCATCATTTCACCCTGCACAGTCTATTCGCTTTTAATGAACCAAATATTGAGATTTTATTGAGTGTTTATTCCACTATACATTTTTTGTTCATTTCCCTTGCCATTAAACATATAAACTCCTATATAAAGAACTGTGGTCTAGGAACTGCAGAAATAACTCTGTATTAACAGTCGATCTGGAGCCCAGAACCTTGGTAGAATCTCTCGTTCTGGGGCAATATAACCTTTATGGTTGTCGTGTGGAGAATGATGGTACAGCCTGGGATTTTAAAAAGATTATTTGCAAACCTTCTTCTTCTTCTTCTTCTTCTTCTTCTGCTTCTTCTTCTTCTTCTGCTTCTTCTTCTTCTTCTTCTTCAGCTTTTCCAGCCATTAAGGTACATTGCTGCAGATAAAGTTCGTCGCCATTCCTCTCTATTCCTAATCTTCTCTCTCCAGTTGGTGACACTAATTTGTTTTATATCCTCCTCTATGATCTTTCCATCTCTGTCTTGGTCTACCCTTTGGTCTTGTTTCCCCTCATCTCTTGTGCATACACAATTGCCGTTTGTCTTTTCTCTTCCATTCTTTCTACATTCCCCAGCCAGCGAAGAGTGTTCACTTTCAATCGTTTTATAATACTTTGGGATTTAAATAAGCTATTCAGGTCAGTGTTCTTTCTACAGGGTGTTACAAAAGTCACTTGGTATAAGTGGAACGAATTCATGAACAATGAGGAGATAAAGGCAGATGAATGAACAACAACCTGTCTCATGGGTGATCGAAGAAAGAAGATGGATGTGTGTTGGATATATGTCGGTCCTGTGAAGAGAAGAAACACTCGGAGAATCTCAAAACAATCTATCAAGTGGAACACAACAAGCTAAAGAGATTGACCACGTGAAACTTTCTAAAGAGGACATTGTTAATAGAGACCAAATTGGTAGACATAAAATCCTGTGATAAGGTTGAAAAGCTCGTCGAAAACGGGAAAATGTGACGAACTACCATGCGATTCCTATGCGATTTTTAACGTCATGAAGGGTGTAAGATGAAAGAATAGAACTTTAGCAGTTTTATTCCACGACAGAGACAAGGGAAATAATACAGTTTTATCAAGGTTGAGACACGGGAAATAACACACAGTTTTTATTTCACGATTTTGTACAACAGACATTATACACAGTTTAATCCCAAGTTTGGGATAAGAGAAATTATGCACAATTTTATCCCAAGTTTGGGATAAGAGAAATTATGCACAATTTTATCCCAAGTTTGGGATAAGAGAAATTATGCACAATTTTATCCCAAATTTGGAATAAGATAAATTACGGAGAGTTTTATTCCAAGTTTGGGACAAGATAAACTATACACATTTTTATTTCAAGTTTACGACAAGAGAAATTATACACAATTTTATTTCAAGTCTGGGACAAGAGAAATTATACACAATTTTATTTCAAGTTTTGGACAAGATAAATTATACACAATTTTATTTCAAGTTTTGGACACGATAAATTATACACAATTTTATTTCAAGTTTTGGACAAGATAAATTATACACAATTTTATTTCAAGTTTTGGACAAGAGAAATTATACACAGTTTTATTCCAAGTTCAGGACAAGAGAAATTAAGCACTGATGTGTAGGAACTTATGATAGTCATTAGTCGAAAAGTATTTTTGGGGAAACTCACTTACTAATACAAAGATCTTCATAACGAAAGTGAAATAAAATTCCCAGTGCTACCAATGATGAAGAAAACGTGGGAGACAAAAGTGTAGATCACAAATGCGAAAAAGAAAAATAGGCTGACCAGGGCCTACCTGATGGAGAACTGCAGAAGCAGAAATGAGTAACATGCAGCACATCTGGGGCACAGCACAAAGGCTGGCCGTAGACCGTGAGAGGTGGAGTAAGAGAACACAGTTTTGTAGGATTAGACCTCGAAAAATTCGCCGACAAGGCAGTTTAGTGAGAGGTGAAGAGAATTTGCTGCCTCCCTGTAATACGCCATAGGGAGTACTGGGCAGTGACTGTTTAGCTCAGTGGTTCCCAACCCTGTGTACGTATACCCCTTGAGTATGTGGCAGGGCATTTTGGCGTAAATGAGAAGAAGTTGGATAACGTCTGAAAACAGATAAATAACAGAAACTATGATTAACATATAATTTTGCTAATATGAAGGGGTACAGTTATAGGGAGGTTCTCAGCAGGGTATACACATGTAGTTTGATACTAAAAAAAAAAAACTGACTACTGCGTCAAATTTCAATCTACTACTATCCTAGCTCCCTAAATCTTCATAGATTCTACTAATCAGCCCAAACAACTCACACTGCAAGTAATCTTGATTCCCTTCAATAGTCACTTAATCAAAATGTGTATGATGCAGGCCTCGCATGTTAGATTAATACTCCCGACTAAAAAAAAAAACATACAACTGACTGTTCACTGCGACTCGTCCTATCTTGGACTGCCTGTCGCCATCTTTGTTCCAACTAAAACTTATTGCAGGCGTCTTCCCGCCGACCTGAGTCTCAAGTTAGCCAATCTTGTTTTGCTAAACGATCATCAGCTCTTGTTATCACTAACCTTCTCGAGAATTCCTTGATAAATACCTTATATCACAGGTCTGGACCTCAGCTTGTCCAACTGTCACAAAATTATCATGGTCACCCTGACTTTTTTCTTTTCTCTCCCTCTCTAACCTATGACGTCATACTTCCTTCCAGTCGTTCGCAGTCGCTCGAAACCTTCCCCTTACACAATTTATGGAAATAGGCCGCCAAAGAGTACGCACGCGAAAGAAGTTTGGAAACAGTTGGCTTAGACAATAGCTGACTTTGATTTTACAATAGTAAAATGTTTGACATCATTTTAAATATTAGCAGAGGATGCTTTCTATGCTGGACTAACAGAAGGTGTAAAAGTATTCCACGATTCGGGTGGAAATGGTTGCACTTCTTTTCAGTTTTGCCTTGCTACGGATTCTGAGGAAGTCTCACTTTATGAGACCTAAACTGCACGTGATATGCTATTTCCCTTCACCCACACTGACAGCCACGTGTTCGGAGGTTAAAGCTAGTGTACATAGTCCTGCAGATATATACTTTCCTTTTTTTTTTCTCCGGGACACGATTTTCCTCAACACTCTGTGGAGAGTAACCGTTTTTTACGGCATGGTGTACTCAAGGGCGAAGGAAGAGGGAATGCAACCCAGTGCTTTCACTTTTAGAAACAGTAAAACTCGAGAGATTGCTGCATAGAAGAAGAAGAAGAAGGAGAAGAAGCAACAGCAGAAGAAGAAGAAGAAGAAGAATTACTACTACCACCACTACTATTACTGCTACTACTACTACTCCTACTACTACTACTACTACTACTACTACTACTACTGCTACTACCACTACCATTACTACTACCACTACCACTACTACTACTACTACTACTACTACCACCACCACTACTACTTATTCTGCTGCTGCTGCTACTACTACTACTACTACTACTACTACTACTACTACTATTCTGTTTATTTTTCTGTTCTTTTCTTTCTTTCTTTCTTCCTTTCTTTCCTCATTTGCCCTTAAAAGAGTGCTGGTTTAGCTACGTCGCAGTTACGCGTCTTTTGCCCCCACTGGTTCGACTTCCCACTGCGGCCCCTTTTCACTCTGTCAGACTGGTGTCTGTTTCCAAGGACAGAACCAGGACTTAGAACTGATTCTTGGCTGGCTATGACTCGCCCGTCAACCCTGGATCGCTGACTAACGTCTCATTCGGTTTAAGTGTATACTATCCACTTCCCCAGTATTGAACTGCAAACGAAACAGCGCATGCGCGTCTGCGTGCAAATGTACGAGTATTTAATAAACATGGAGCACCATCATTTCACCTTGCACAGTCTATTCGCTTTTAATGAACCAAATATTGAGATTTTATTGAGTGTTTATTCCACTATACATTTTTTGTTCATTTCCCTTGCCATTAAACATATAAACTCCTATATAAAGAACTGTGGTCTAGGAACTGCAGAAATAACTCTGTATTAACAGTCGATCTGGAGCCCAGAACCTTGGTAGAATCTCTCGTTCTGGGGCAATATAACCTTTATGGTTGTCGTGTGGAGAATGATGGTACAGCCTGGGATTTTAAAAAGATTATTTGCAAACCTTCTTCTTCTTCTTCTTCTTCTTCTGCTTCTTCTTCTTCTTCTTCTTCTGCTTCTTCTTCTTCTTCAGCTTTTCCAGCCATTAAGGTACATTGCTGCAGATAAAGTTCGTCGCCATTCCTCTCTATTCCTAATCTTCTCTCTCCAGTTGGTGACACTAATTTGTTTTATATCCTCCTCTATGCTATCTTTCCATCTCTGTCTTGGTCTACCCTTTGGTCTTGTTTCCCCTCATCTCTTGTGCATACACAATTGCCGTTTGTCTTTTCTTTTCCATTCTTTCTACATTCCCCAGCCAGCGAAGAGTGTTCACTTTCAATCGTTTTATAATACTTTGGGATTTAAATAAGCTATTCAGGTCAGTGTTCTTTCTACAGGGTGTTACAAAAGTCACTTGGTAGTGTGTAAAGATTCAGGCAGACAATGACTGTGGACAATGGTAACGACAAATCGTTTCGATTGCATCATTGTTAGCGTTAAGTTTAAAATCAAAATACGGAAAACCATTTTACATTATACCGGTTTACTGCAACGAGTAGAAGTGAAAAATTTACTTTTAAAAAAGCATACAATTATAATGCCATAGTCTTTGAAAATTACAACTGTATATTAATATTTTAATATTGAAAAGAGTTATTACACGTAAATTTGTCTTACCTTAAAGTAAATGTTCGAAATGAAATCCTTGTGAGTCAACACAGGCTTGCACAAGTTTAATTTTGTTATAAAAACTCTTTGTAAAGTTTCCCTGTGAGATGTTACTTATGTTTGTAGTTATTGCAGACTTTAGTTCATCAGCCAGGGCGATCACGATAAACTTTTCCTTTTCTTGCTCCCCACAAATAAAAGTCCAGCGGAGCTAGATCAGGCGATCTGGGTGACCATATATTTTCAGAAATGATACGCCCACAGAAAAATTGCTCCAAAAGTTTCATAGAGCTGGTGGCAGTATGAGTGGTAGCACCGTCTTGCTGAAATCATGAATACGTTATTTCGTCCTCCTCCAAAAGGCTAATAAAATCGTAGAGTATTGAACCATATCGTTTACTATCTACCACTTCTGCAAAGAATATGGGGCCAACAATACGCCGACGGGATATTGCCACCCACACTCCAGCTTTCTGATCATGTCGAGATGTTTCTTGCAGAACATTAGGATTGCTCGACGACCACAGACGTGAGTTTTTTATTTTTTTTTTTTTTTGTGAGTTCGCATGACCAGAAAGATTGAACCAGGCTTCGTCGGTGAAAAAAAGTCAAGAATGTCGACACCTTTCACGCGAGTGAAATGTTGAAACTATTCACAATAACGGAGTCGTTTCTCGTGATTCAACAGTTGCAACTGTTGCTCCGCTGTATTTTTGTATGGAAATAATTTTCAAACTTTTTCGGACTACAGTATGTGCAGCTCTAATGCTGATATCTGGCTCCTGTGCCAGTTTTCGTAGTGATTTTGATGGACTGCGAATCATTCATTCATTCATTTGCATGTCCCTTGTGGAACTTTGCCTCCCTAACAGCACTTCTGTAGGCCTCTCGGTTGTGAGTAAGATGGCCTGCTGCTGATGCATCCATTTGCAGATTATCAACGATGCCTTGCAGCCATCTTCGCCTTGGTCTTCCTCTCTTTCTTTTTCCCATTATGTACAATTCCAAGACGGTCTTCTCCAGATTATCATGACGTTTAATATATCCAAAATATTTAAGTTTTCTCTGTTTAATATTCTTTACTAGCCAGCCTTCTTCAATATTAAGTTCTTGTAGTATGGACACACTTGTTCTTTTTGCTGCGAATCAAAGAGGTTGAAATATCCATTAGCTTTTTTTCATCATCTTTCGATGGTCTTCCACTACGTTGTGCACCTAGCACTGATCCTGTCCTCCATTCTCCACTGTTAGTATCCTTTGTGCTCACATTTTTATTCTTCCAGTTTCAAGGCCTCTCTGCTTGTTCCGTAATACTAATCTTTTTTTTATGGAGTTGGGGTCATTGACCCCATGCTCTAAACCCCCCCCCCCCACCCAACCTGGAGGACCAGGGTGCAAGTTTCGTTTGACGCCTAACCTCGCAGACAACCCCGGCTTGGTTGGGCTTGCCAGGAGTAATACTCCCGCTGGTATAGCTCTTGAGGAGTGATCAGGGTACGACAGCTGTCACGCCACGACAAGGCCCCTGCACCATCATCCTTATAAAATATTCGTAGCCATGTATATTTGCCAGGTCCTTATATCGATCTTCTACTTTCTATTTCTTCAAATATTTCCAATCATTTTCTTCTGACAATCAAGGGGTCTTTAACAGGATAAGCAGCACGGTGGATGAGAAACGCTCTTAAACGCAAATACATGCGGAATATCAGAAGAACGGTTTAAAATTTGTAAACTTCCAGCATCAAAACTGCGTCCATTCCTAAGTTGTTTTCTGACGACATATGTTATCTGTTCCAACTTGAGTAACCTTTAAACGATGCGGCCATCTTTCCAGTTTTTGTTTTTGTTTTTTAATAAGTGCTTTTTTTATATCTATGCTCCGTAGCATTTTCATGCCGTAGAAGTGTGTAACAGGGGAACAGAAGTAAGGGTAGACAAAAAGAGACATGGAGAAGAACAACAGAAAGGATGCTGAGCAGTAGAGGGCTCACCTGGGTAAGAGCTGAAAAAAAGGCAAAGGACAGGCATTTGTGGAAAACCCTTGCGGAAGCCTAATGTGCCCTGGGCACTTAAGGTTCAGAGAGAGAGATTGATTGATTGATTGATCTTTATTTCAAAAGGGTTAAGAATTGGTTAAGAGAGAGAGAGAGAGAGAGAGAGAGAGAAGTGTGTACAGGTGATAGTAAGGGGAGTGAGGGACTTATGAGAGTGGTAATTTAAATTTAAGTAATTAAAATTCTTCCAATGGTACAAACGTACCATGATTCCCCCGCCCCCGCCCCCTTTCCAATCCTAATTTTTTTTAGGAATATCTGACCACAGCCATCCTGGTTCCCTGATCCCTGTTAGCCAGCAGTTCAACCTATACATATTATATCTA
This sequence comes from Achatina immaculata, assembly GCA_009760885.1. NCBI lineage: Eukaryota > Metazoa > Mollusca > Gastropoda > Stylommatophora > Achatinidae > Lissachatina > Lissachatina immaculata. Next base: position 50,374,596 of record CM019721.1, on the reverse strand, counting down.
CTCTACTTTATCGTCATCTCTCGTACCACATACAAAACAAATATCTCAGTGTGTAACACAAGCAACAAAATAAGTTTATTATGACAATATCAAGACACTCGTCGTCAACACAAACAACACCAATAACGGTTCAGATCATATTTCACACATAAGGACCACAGAAACACACACACACACACATGTAGGTGTAGTGTAGTGTAGTGTAGTGTAGTGTTAGTGCCTTCACATATCTAGGCCACTACGGCGTTGAGGCAGGGCTGTCAGCTGCCTCTGTTTTCCCAGGTAAGCATCAGGTAAGCATCAGGTAAGCATCAGGTACACATTTTTCGAAACTGTCTGAACCCCGTCGCCGATCACTCAGAAGAAATTTTTCCGTTCAAGCGCGAAACCGAACCGGGAACTTTCTGATCAGCAAGCAAGTACACTAACTACTACACCACTCTGGAACCTCGAATAATTAGTGTATAAGCATATAACTATACACGTAGCCACTGTAGTAAATCTGTGACACCAAAATGTATAAACTAGGAAAAAAGTAGGAACAGCTTTATTACTTAACAGTCACACATGTATAAACTAGGAAAAAAAAAGGAACATCTTTACTACTTAACAGTCACACATGTATAAACTAGGAAAAAATAGGAACATCTTTACTACTTAACAGTCACATATGTATAAACTAGGGAAAAAATAGGAACATCTTTACTACTTAACAGTCACACATGTATAAACTAGGGAAAAAATAGGAACATCTTCCCTACTTAACAGTCACACATGTATGAAATAGGAAAAAAAAAAGGAACATCTTTACTACTTAACAGTCACACATGTATGAAATAGGAAAAAAAACAGGAACATCTTCCCTACTTAACAGTCACACATGTATGAAATAGGAAAAAAAACAGGAACATCTTTACTACTAAACGGTCACACATGTATAAACTAGGAAAAAAAAAGCAGGAACTTCTTTACTACTTAACGGTTATACAGATGTAATATTTTACTAGATGTAGCTTAGTGTTGATGATCTGCGAATGGACACATCAGCTGCAGGGCATCTTGCTTTCAACCGAGAGGCCTACAGGAGAGCTGTTAAGGAGGCGAAGTTCTGCAAAGGACATGCAAATGATTGATTGACTGACTGATTGTAGCTTAGTGTTTTGTTTTGCGTCCTTCTCGTGACTTTCAGAGAGAAGGAGATTGTTGTCAGTTGCCAAGAAGAAGTTAATTATGCCCTTAGAAGAAGATAAAGAGGAAAATGGTGGAATAAATATATCCTTTTCTTTTGTCATAAAGAACAGCGAATGGTCAGCAAACGTGTTTTCAATATATAGTCATTGGCCGATTTACGGATGATCGATTTACCAAAGTTCGTACTTACGGCCGAGATCCCATATGAAAAATTGGAAGTATTTAATGTGCTGTGACTCATTTGACCCAACCTGAAAAAAAAAATGGTACCTGGGGTTTCCGTACGGAAACAAAGGCAGCCAGGACATGTGCTGGCATCCCTACCTCACATGCTGTAGTGGCCTAGAAATGTGAAGGTAAATTTGCAACCGGATTTAGATAAGATAGGTAGACTCATTCTGTGATTAATTTGCACAAACATTTGCTGTTCCACGTACATTATAAATTCACCCACAAGACAAGAGGAGACGCACGATGTATCATCATTTGGTGAGTAAACAACTCGTGCCTGCAGGTGTTTGTAGAGTATATGTAGGATAAAAGAAATGACTGCAGTAAGCTCGGTTCTAGTAACGAAGTAGACAGAGACACCTCTGGTTCAGTGCCTCAACATCCTCATCGCATCTACTGCAAAGAACACCAGCTCGGAATTCCAGAGAGGCTGAAGAAGAAGAAGAAGACTGAACGATTGATTGATTGATCTTTATTTCAAAAGGGTTAAGAATTGGACACGCAGGCCCATCTGACATTATGTCCTTTATCATACATCTTTCACTCTATTCCAAACATTCTACAAATATGCTGTTCATGTAACAAACATAATTAACACTGAAGCTGAGAGACATAAAATAAAATATAACATTTGCGTTTCGCTCTTATCCATTCACCCAGTACAGAAGTAACAACATACATATATAAATGACTATCTATTAAACAAAAATGTCGGGACTATTCAGAATAAACAGTTACAGTAACTGTATTCGGTGTCTGTAAGAGCAGTCTAAAATAATGTTTAAATTTTATGATTCATGAAGGCATGTAGTTGACATCAAATAGATATTGGGAAAGTTTGAGTTGTAGGAAGGAGTATAATTTATTATTTTTTATATAGGATGGGAGGGTAGTCCAAAGATGAGCAGCAGAATAACTAAAGCTTTTCTTGTAAAGATCAAGTCTAGGTTTTGAAAGAGATATGTTGTTTAAGCGTTGACTGCACTTTGGGTTAAATTTAAACAGGTTCCATAGATAAGGCGGGGCATGCCGTGAAAGAATTTGATGTACTAACTTGGCTTTGTTGAAGAGGAACCTGTTCTTAAGAGACAGTAATTTGATACATTTGTGCTGGTTAGTTGTTTGTGCTTGATCTTTGTCACTAATAAGCTTTACTGCTCGCTTTTGGAGTGAGCAAAGTCTCTTTGTACTTGACACTGAGCAACAATCCCAGATTATTGAGCAATAGTTTAAATGTGTTTGTATATGTGATATGTAGTACGTCTTCCTTGTGTCTTGATCGATGAAGTGCTTAATTTTGGCTAATTGGTATACATTTTGTGCGATGAGTTTTGTTAGACCTTGCACATGAGAATTACAGGTCAGATGTTGGTCAATAATAAGACCTAGTGTTTTGTGCTCGCTAACGTTTTCTGTCTGTGATGTTTACTTGCTGAACCGAAGTGTTGTTTTTGTTGCGTTTTGTAGTTTCTGTCTTGTTGTTATGAGCATTGTTTTTGTTTTATCGGTATTTATAATCATGCCATTGTTTTTGCTCCATCTAATTAAATTGTATAACTCGACCTGAAGAGCTGATTCTAGATTAATACAATCGTAGTCACTGATGTAGACTGTGCAATCATCGGCAAAAAGGTCACAAGAAGACTGTTTAAGATGAAGTTGAAGATCATTGATATAGATAGCAAAGAGCAACGGGCCTAGAATAGAACCTTGCGGAACACTAGTGTCAACTATAGCAGAATTTGATAGAGAATTGTTGAAGAATACTACCTGTTGTCTGTCTGAAAGAAATTATACAATTAATTTTATTAGGTCAGGGTGCAATTTATAAATCTTTATTTTTCTTACATGAATACCGTGGTCAATCATATCAGATGTCTTTTTAAAGTCGACAAAGATGGCACCACATAGTCTGTCGTCATTTATGTTTATTAACCAGTTTTCTGTCATTTTGGTGAGAGCTGTGTGGCAGGAATGATTGGGTCTAAAGCCTAACTGACTGTCCATGAGTAAATTGTTCTCTTGCATGTGTCGTAGAGATATTTTGTGTATGTGTTTTTAGAGTGGTTTTGATAATGACGATAATATAGATATTAGTCCATATTTGGTAAGATTGTTGGATGCGCCAGATTTAAAGCGAGGATACACCTTACCAGTTTTAAAAGCCTCGGGGAAATAACATTTTGCAATGCACTGATTGTAAATGTATGTTAGTGTATGTGAAACGACAGGTGTAGCATAACGTAAGATCTTATTACTAATATCATCAAGCCCAGATGTATTGTGGTTTTTAAGGTTAAGAGATAACTGTGAACTTCACTGACTGTTAAGAATGGAATGTGTAACTGTTTAAAAATCAGTACATCTGCTGTCCAGGAGTGTTTGTAGTTCATGTAAGTCGCATACAGGAGCTGGTATTTATGATTTAAGAACGTTGATTTCTTCTCTGAAATGTGTACTGATATGTGCGCTAGTGTATGCACGATTGATGGCTTGAAAATCAAATTCTTTTATTTTATTTGAAAGGGTATTTATGGCTTTCCAAATTGATTTACTGTCTGATTTATTCTGTATTAAATTCCCACAGAAAATTTTTTTCTCTTGTTTTATTAAGTATTGGACTTTGTTTCTGAGTGAACGGTAGGTCCTAAAGTCCTTGATTTTGTGCGCCCGGTCACGTTCTCTCATGGCATGTAATATTTCAGGTGTTATCCAAGGTGACTTCGTCTGGTGTTTTACTCTCACATCTTTCATAGGGACTCCTGAAGATCTTTAGCCAATATTCTATTCCCTCATCAGGGTCAGTTAGTTGGTACACGTGTGTAAGTGAAGATGCTTGCAAAACATTAAGGAATAATTCTAGGTTAAATTTTCTGAAGCTTCTAAATTTCATACCTGTGTGGTTGTGTATAGAAAGTTTATACCCTTTTCTTGTCTACGCACAGCAGACTGGGTAATGACCACTTAACGAAGTATGAGGGATGTTACATTCAATGAAGTTTTCTGGATTGGCTACATATATATGATCTAGTAATGTGGATGATACTTCTGTTACTCTGGTAGGTTTGATGACAATTTGACAAAAATTGCAAGATAATATAATATTGCTCCAAGTTGGATTTGATTGTGTTAGATCTATGTTGAAATCTCCAAGAATGATAATATCTTTGAACTCGTTGAAACCTCATCCATGATAGTCGTGAAGTGATCATACCACAGGGATGATGCATTTGGATTACAATACAAAAGTCCAGTAACTAATAGATTCGGGTTTGGCAATTTAACTTTCGCCAAAATACATTCTACTTCTGATGATTCGAGGTCTTCTCTGCGACTAAACTGGATAGCTGTGGAGACATACATTACTAGACCTGTTTCTAGCTTTCTAGTTGGGTCACGCCGGATCAGGTTAAAATGGTTAATTCTAATATCTTCATCGGTTATGTTCCAATTTAAACGGCTTTCAGAGACGCCAAAAAATGTGGAAATTTTTATTTAATATGTGTATTACTTCAGGAATTTTACCTAATAGGCGATATACATTCAGATGGCCTCTTCTTCTTCTTCTTCTTCGTTCACTTCTACCACCAAAAACCGCACTGTGAACCTACTGAATTCACGCATGTAGTCCAAAACAAGCTATCAAGTGGAACACAACAGGCCGAAGAAAAAGGGGCAGACCGCGTGAAACTCTAAAGAGGACATTATTAAGAGAGGCCAAGTTAACAGGCATAACATCCTTTGATGAGGTTGAAAGACTCGCCGAAGACAGGAAAAATTGGCGAACTACTTTGCGAGCCCTATGTGACGTCTAACGGCACGGGAAGGATATAAGATATAAGATAAGAAGTCCTCGTTAGGTCCTGTGGTCCCCTGTGTGGTCCAAAATAGACCACACGAGTTCCACGAAAGGACCACAAGGGGTTCAGAGTATCACAGTGCTTTAGCCTGTATTCTTGGTGGGTCTCGGAAGCGGGATTGCGTGACACCGTGGTTTTCATTGCACCAGTTTGGTCTAGGGTTGGACTTTCTCACCGGAAGACCTCGACGTGTTTGGAATATCAGTGCATCCCCGCTGGGTGAGAGGCGTTAGCCCACCCAGGCCAGAGTTGGACTTTCTCACCGGAAAACCTCGACGTGTTTTGAGATACCCGTGTATCACCGCCGGGTGAGAGGTGGTTGCCCATCCAGTCCAGGGTTGGACTTTCTCACCGGAAAACCTCAGCGTGATTAGGATATGCAGACATCCCCGCCGGGTGAGAGGTGGTTGCCTATCTAGACTTACCTGGTCCAGTGTCTCCGACTTCAGCATTTTGCGGTCGTGGCCGCTACCCTTCCTAGTTGTGACCAGGATGGAGCTTTTGTCCAGGAGGACGAATCCTCGCCACTAGTGACTTCTACCCCTGGGTTGAGCCGGTTTAGGCATTTCCCAGTATGGGCATGTTTGGGACGGGACCGACCTCTAGAGCAGAGGTACTGTGACATTCATAGCCTTCAAGATTCACCCCTGGTATGAGCCGGTTTAGGCAAAATTCACCAGTATGGGTGTTTATCAGGCGTTACCAACCTCTAGAGCGGAGGTGGCATGACATGTCTAGCCATCGAGTTCCACCCCTGGTGTGTGCCGGTTTAGGCATATTTCACCAGTGTAGGTGTATTTCGGACGTAGACGGCCTCTAGAGCAGAGGTGCCGTGGTATAGCTCTCGTAGCGATACTACTGGACATACCAGGTTAAACTTCACTTTCCACCACCTTTTCCCATCGGCGCCGCACAGCAACCTTTATTTCCGCATTTACTTCCTTAACCGGGAGGAGCTTCACTCCACGCGCGGCATTTGAAAAGTCAAGCCAGCAGTGACTTAACCTCTGGGACAAGCCGGTTCATGCATTTCACCCGATATGATTGCACTCAGGACGTGGCCGACCTCCAGACCAGAGGTGCCGTGATTTGACTGTTTGCTTCGCTTTATTCTTTCAACCACCTTTTCCGCAGTGATGCTGCGGGGCAACCTCATTTGCAAATTTCTTCATTGGCCAGGAAGAGCACCGCTCCACGCACGGCAGCTGAAGATCTCGCCAACAGCGGCAGATGAGCTACCAAACGTGACACTCATCTACCCTAAGTAACTGGTTTTCAGGCGCCAGATATTCGCCCTCACCCCTTCTCCTGTCAGTTTAAACAGTTCTGCCACGGGAAGGCCAGGAGCTGGACTTGACTGCCAGAGGCTGTTTGTGGCGCGTTTGCAGTCCTTAGAACCATTCAGATGGCCTATTCGAAGTCCTTTTTTTTGTGTAACCATTTTTCGGTAGGTGGGGGTCATTTTATTTTCCTGTCTACTGTTATTGATTTGAAAGTAATTCCTATTATTATACTTAATAGTGAAGTAAATAAACTTTTAAATACTACACAAAGACACACTCTGTATATTAAACTCTCAACTGATACACAACTTACCAAATAACTGGAGACTGAAAGAGAGACACGCCTAACTACTGAATAATTAAACGCTGAACTATGCGAATTCACTAACAAGTTGAGTAATTAAGTATATAGTTCTCATACACAAACAGATATAACTCACAAACTGCAAGGACCTGTAGAAAGTTAACAAGAATTAGAAAAATAGGTACAAAAGAAAAGGGGCAAGAAATAAAATGCAATAATAAAACGTAAAGAATTCTACATAAACTTAAGAAAAAAAGATATGTCACTATGTGAAGAAGAAGAAGAAGAAGAAGAAGAACGAGAATGAGAAAGAGAACGAGTAAGAGAAAGAAGAAGAAGAATCGTCTTTTCTTCTAAACATAATCCTTATCATAATACAAACCATTAACAAAATGATGTCCGTGTAAACTTCAACTGCTCCTATTTTCATAGAAGATTTTTTTTTAATCATACCATGGACAAATCTGAAAAAATAAAGCTTGCACATTTTTTTTACTTCAATTCTCATTTACAAAAGCCGCCAGTTTTGTTCTGCTCATGATGATGATGATGGCGTGATGATTTAAAATATTGGGCCTGGTGTACGTGAGCTAAATCTGGTGAATGAGCTAAATCGGGGCACAGAAAGCCAAATGTTCAAGAAATGAGACCAGCAGGCGACTCCAAACTGGCACACCAGCCGACTTCGATCAGCCAAACTTCCCCATATAAAATGCCAGAACCCGCTACGGCGCCCGCCAAACGAATGATTTAAGCAGAGGGCAAGAGACTGAAGTGATTAGTGCAGCTGATTGTATTAGGGAAAGATCTATTGCCCAAGAGTTGGTTGCTTGAAAGCTTCAGTGTTTTTCTAAGTGCCTGTATCTACAGTTTAAATGCAGTGTAAGTACATAAGTAAATTAAATCTCAATATTTATATCTATACAGATGCTAGTCCACTCTTTCGTGTATACCTGCATTAAATTCGAGTTAAATTATTTATGTATTTCAAATGGGCCAAGGTCATGTCCGTTTTGGCAATCATAGACCCATAACTAACAGGCTGGCATCAGGGCTGACAAAACATGGCCGACCAAGGCCCTTGTCCCACCTCTCTGCTGGTACTCCCAGTAACAGATCTAGTCTGGTTAACGGGGCGGGGATTGTCATAGTTCCCATGGTGGTGGACTCTGCTAAAGAAGTACTTCTCATCCTCTGCTTTTTTAAGCAGAAAAGAAAAATAGCCGTCATAATCCGCTCCTAATCCGACACGATGCTGTACGTTAACGCCTTCACAGCAACGACCGCAAAGAACACTAGCCCGCAGTTCCAGCGAGACAGAAGACAAGACAAGACATGTCTATGCGTTCCACTTCACTTTTGCTATTCCATTAATGTGAAATGTTACAGTTATTTCATAACCTCCCCCCCCCAACTATTTTAGGCCTGTTATTTTCTATATGGGCGACTGAGTGGCGAGTAGTTGGTGTACTTGTATCTCATGCGGAAGGTTGGTGGTTCAAATCCGGCAGGAAGCGTCCCCAAGCTGTAGAAACGGGTACCCGGGTTCTTCTGAAGCTGGAGACTTAAAGATGACCAGGGCGTGAATGCTGGCCACATCAACCTCTAGTGCGCCGACAAGACTAAGGAAAATCTTGGCACTAGCATCGTGTCCCTTAGACGTCTGCATGACAGAGTCACTTTTATCTTGTTTTCTGTGCCTTATCTGCCTTTCTGTTTTTGACTTGTAGAGTCATGAGGCGACTTACGGCGGCATTTGGGACCGGCCTCTAAGCCGTATGTCTATTTGGCCGTATATCAGCCGTTATGTGGGGGGGGGGGGGTGGCCAGACAACTAAGTAAAGTTCGCTGCTATAACATGTTACAAGATGAGCAGACAAGTTTACCATCGCTTTACAATATTATGAGATTGCAAATTATCACAGTAAATGTGTGGAAAGTAATCACAAAATATGGATCACGGCATAATTAAACGAAGAATCACAATGTAATACAGTCTTGGAAGGGAACATAATGAAAAGGTACAAAATGTGAAAAAGAAAGAGAGGAAGACCAAGGCGAAGATGGTCGCAAGACATCGTTGGTGATCTACGGATGGACGCATCAGCAGTAGGCCATCTTGCTTAGATGAAAGAGATAACGATTGCAGTAAAACTGGTTCTAGTAATAAGGGCAAATCGAGGAGTATAGTACAGTTTTACAAAGCGACAAAGGAGGTGAGGATAGTGATAAAAAAAACAAATAGCAGAAAGTATGAGAGTAAGATGAGAATGTATAAATGAAAAAAAAAAGAAACATACAACATCCAATATTTCGACGTGAGCCTTTTTCAAGGATTACATACATAAACACAAACAACATATAACTAAAAGAAAATAGAAACAAACTTATCTTTGTGGCATCCCTCCTTATACAGAATACACCAGAATGCGTCCTAGAGACGAGACTGGGAGACCACAAAGGAAAGCAGATACAACCAAAAGGATGTCAGTGGCGGTGAAAGAGGGAGATGGCGGGGGGAGGGGGGGCACATGAAAGAGACCAGGAAGGGCAACAAAACACTGAAAGAGATAGTAATGAACGACTTAAGAGATCTGGTGATCCGATTTAAAGAAGACACGGCGACGAGAAGAGATCTCAAATAACTGGAGCGTGGAGGGTGAGTAGAAGCTAACTTGACAAGCACAGAAGGGATGAAAACGGAGATGAATGGAAGAGATGACTACAGGTAAGGAAGATGAAACTAATATCAGAAAAACAATTAAATAAAATACATCTTCGACTCTAGGAACTATTCTGGTGTATCCTGTACAAGTTTGTATTTTGTTTGTGTATGTAATCCTTGAAAAAGGCTCACGCCGAAATATTGGATGTTGTATGTTTTTTTCATTTATACATTCTCATCTTACCCTCATACTTTCTGCTGTTTGTTTTTTTTTCTCACTATCCTCAATCCATCTGTCGCTTCATAAAAATGCACTATACGCCTCTCTTCGCCTTTATATCATCTTGCTTACAACCGGGAGGCCTGCAGGAGAGCACTTAGGGAGGCAAAGTTCCGCAAGGGACATACAAGGGACTGACTGACTGAAAGTAATAACTTTTTCTCTGACATTTTTAAAAAACGTACATAAACATCCCGTATACACACTCATACGTTATGCATTCTGTACTCATCACATGATGGATGATGTAGCGCTCTTGGTCATCTCCGTCTCTTGTCTTGTGGTAAATTTATAGCGCACGTAGAACAGAAAATGCTTTGTGAAATAATCTATAGGAAGGCCGGCCGAAGTAACGACCTGCCGTATCTAGGCCAGCCGCCAGCCGTTAATTAATTACGCCCGTGATTCATATTTTGTGATTAATTCCCACACAGTTGCTGTGCTCATTTGCACTCTGTTAGCGCTCTAAAGCGATGGTAAACATGTCTATTTATCTTGTAGCGTGATATGGTAGTAAACTGTACTTAATGTCTCATCTCTCTCCTGTAACGGCCTACATGCGGCCAAATCGACTTACGGCCTGTCCTCCCTATACCAAATGCGGCCGTAAGTCGAAACATGACCGTAGGAGTATGTGTGTTAGCACTGCTATTCTAATTCAAATTATGGAGTGCTAGCTTGTTATTTCGTTGTTCGGAAATGGCTTATATATATATATATAAGTTTGCTATTTAACATGATGTAAAACTTGTGGAGGATATTAGCTTCACTCCACGCTAAATAACAAACTTATAGAGGGCATACTCTTCACTCCATGCTAAATAACAAACTTATAGAGGGCATATTCTTCACTCCATGCTAAATAACAAACTTATAGAGGGCATACTCTTCACTCCATGCTAAATAACAAACCTGTAGAAGATATTAGCTCCTCTCCATGGTAAATAACAAACTTATAGAGGGCATACTCTTCACTCTATGCTAAATAACAAACTTATAGAGGGCATACTCTTCACTCCATGCTAAATAACAAACCTGTAGAAGATATTAGCTCCTCTCCATGCTAAAAAAAACAAACTTATAGAGGGCATAATCTTCACTCCATGCTAAATAACAAACTTATAGAGGGCATACTCTTCACTCCATGCTAAATAACAAACTTATAGAGGGCATACTCTTCACTCCATGCTAAATAACAAACTTATAGAGGGCATACTCTTCACTCTATGCTAAATAACAAACTTATAGAGGGCATACTCTTCACTCCATGCTAAATAACAAACTTATAGAGGGCATACTCTTCACTCCATGCTAAATAACAAACCTGTAGAAGATATTAGCTCCACTCCATGCGCAAAAAACAAACTTGTAGGAGACATACCATCCACTCCATGCTAAATAGCAAACTTGTATAGGATATTAGCTCCTCTTCACGCTAAATAACCCATTTGTAAAGGACTTATCCTTCACTCAACGCTAAATAACAAACTTGTAGATAACATACCTTTCACTCCATGTTAAAAACAAACTTGTAAAGGACATACCCTTCACTCCATGCTAAATAAGTAACAAACTTGTAAAGGACATACCCTTAACTCCTCACTCCACGCTAAATAAGTAACAAACTTGTAAAGGACATACCCTTAACTCCTCACTCCACGCTAAATGAGTAACAAACTTGTAAAGGACATACCCTTAACTCCTCACTCCACGCTAAATGAGTAACAAACTTGTAAAGGACATACCCTTAACTCCTCACTCCACGCTAAATAAGTAACAAACTTGTAAAGGACATACCCTTAACTCCTCACTCCACGCTAAATAAATAACAAACTTGCAGAGGACGTATCCTTCATTCCACGCTAAACGACAAACTTGTACAGGATATAAACTTCATTCCAGCACTAAAAACAAACAAACAAACAAACAAAAAACAAACAAACAAATAAAACAAACTTGTATTTCCTGGAAATAATCAATGAAATAGCTTTGGCCAAGGCTTACAGTTTCTGCTCAAGTGATGATTTGTCTCTCCCCCCCCCCCCCACACCCCAGTAGATCGTACTTAAGTCTTTTCTTCATGATCCGTCTTCTCTCTATCGATTTATCGATCTTTATTCAGAAGTATTTGCTCATCGATTCTATTTTATCCTTAGCCACCACCTCAAAGTTGATCTTATCGCTTTAAAATAAAGCTTGTTTTGAAATGCTTTATAGTTTTGTGGGGTATTATTTGCACCTTTATAGCTACTTGCTTTTAAAACACGCATTACATCATCATCTTGTGTTTCTGTTCTGCTCGGTCGCTTGTGTTAGTCATTAAGTTAGTTGTTATGTACGGCATAACTTTCTGTCTTTCTCTCTCCTTATCTTTCTTTCTGCCTGTCGTTCTGTCTGTCTGTCTGTCTCTTTCTGTGTCTCTCCCTCTCTCTTCCTACCTCTCTCTCTCTGGTTGTCTTTCTTTCTCTCTCTCTCTTTTTTTCTCTCTCTCTCTCTCTTTCGCTGTTTTTCTTTCTTTCACACACACACACTCTTTCTCGCAGTCTTTCTCTCTCTCTCTCTCACACACTTTCTCGCTGTCTTCTTCTCTCTCTCACTCTCTCTTTCGCTGTCTTTATCTCTCTCTCTCACACTCTCTCTCACTGTCGTTCTTTCTCTCTCTCTCTCTCTCTCTCTCACACTCTCACTCTCTCTCGTTGTCTTTCTTTTTCTTTCTCCCACACATTCTCTCTCTGTCTTTCTTTCTCTCTCTCACATACACTCTCTCTCGCTGTCTTTCTTTCTCTCTCTCACACTCTCTCTCGCTGTCTTTCTTTCTCTCTCTCACACTCTTTCTTTCGCTGTCTTTCTTTCTCTCTCTCTCTAACACTCTCTCTCTCTCGCTGTCTTTCTTTCTCTCTCTCTCTCTCACACACTCTCTCGCTGTCTTTCTTTCTCTCTCTCACACACTCTCTCGCTGTCTTTCTTTCTCTCTCTCACACACACACACTCTCTCTCTCTCTCGCTGTCTTTATTTCTCTCTCTCACACTCTTTCTCTCGCTGTCTTTCGTTCTGTCTCTGTCATACTCTCTCTCTCGCTGTCTTTCTTTCTCTCTCACACACACCCTCTCTCTCACACTCTCTCGCTGTCTTTCTTTCTCTCACACTCTCTCTCGCTGTCTTTCTTTCTCTCTCTCTCTCTCACACACACACTCTCTCTCTCGCTCACACACACACACTCTCTCTCTCCCTCGCTCACACACACACACACACACTCTCACTGTCTTTCTTTCTCTCTCTCTCTCTCTCTCTCTCTCATTGAAGAGACTTTCAGAAACACCAGAAAATGCTTCATGCTCTGCGTGGAACACACGCACTAAGCTACGATACAAATAGCAAAATCTGCCACTTCTACCACCATCTCCCTTGTGTGGCAAGGCAACATGGCTAAGATGTGTGTCAAGATTTCACGTCACAATGAAGACAGTGGTTCAAGTCCAGGAACGGATAAAAATAAAATAAATAATCAACAATTTACATACCTCTGGGAGCAATGAGCCAGAGCGCCCGCCGGTCGTCCCCCCAGGAGTTTAAAAAGCCGAAACACGTAACCGGGGGCTGGAAGGGAGTGGCGACAACAGTGGGACGTCATCTGATGATCTAGGGAGTTGTGTACTTGCTACACTCTCTGTAATAGAAGAATATCCTGCATATATTCTCTTCCTCCATTGTAATAGCTTTCAATTCACATTTATCGTTACTGGGTTGTATGTGTCTGTAACATTAGTCCTGCACTGCTGTTTAATGGCAGCAGCTGAGCTGAAAGCTGAGACATAACGGATAGAATGTCAGACAGGTCTGCCGCCCCTAGTATGTCAGACATGCCTGCGCCCCCAGAATGTCAGACAAGCCTGCCACCCCTAGTATGTCAGACAGGCCTGTCGCCCCCAGAATGTCAGACAGCCCGCCTCTAGTAAGTCAGACGGGCCTGCGCCCTCAGAATATCAGACAGGGCTGCGCCCTCAGAATGTCAGACGGGCCTGCTGCCCCTAGTATGTCAGACGGGCCTGCCGCCCCAGAATGTCAGACAGAGCTGAGTTCCCCCCCCCCCCAACTCCCATCAGAATGTCAGAAGGACCTGGGTTCCCCCCCCCCTTCCCTAGAATGTCAAACGGACCTGGGCCCCTAGTATGTCGGACGGACCTGGGTTCCACCCCCCCCTCCCACCAGAATGTCAGATGGACCTGCGCCCCTAATATGTCAGACCTGCGCCCCAGAATGTCAGATGGACAAAACACTTTTAGACGTAGTGTGAGAAAAAAAAAACATGATAATCACCTTGGGGACCACGGACCCCAGTAGGACGAGCAGTCGTCTAGCCACGGAGTTACCTGGGGGGGGGGAGGGACCACGGACCCCAGTAGGACGAGCAGTCGTCTAGCCACGGAGTTACCTGGGGGGGGGGAGGGACCACGGACCCCAGTAGGACGAGCAGTCGTCTAGCCACGGAGTTACCTGGGGGGGGGGGACCACGGACCCCAGTAGGACGAGCAGTCGTCTAGCCACGGAGTTACCTGGGGGGGGGAGGGACCACGGACCCCAGTAGGACGAGCAGTCGTCTAGCCACGGAGTTACCTGGGGGGGGGGGAGGGACCACGGACCCCAGTAGGACGAGCAGTCGTCTAGCCACGGAGTTACCTGGGGGGGGGGGAGGGACCACGGACCCCAGTAGGACGAGCAGTCGTCTAGCCACGGAGTTACCTGGGGGGGGGGAGGGACCACGGACCCCAGTAGGACGAGCAGTCGTCTAGCCACGGAGTTACCTGGGGGGGGGAGGGACCACGGACCCCAGTAGGACGAGCAGTCGTCTAGCCACGGAGTTACCTGGGGGGGGGGGGACCACGGACCCCAGTAGGACGAGCAGTCGTCTAGCCACGGAGTTACCTGGGGGGGGGGGAGGGACCACGGACCCCAGTAGGACGAGCAGTCGTCTAGCCACGGAGTTACCTGGGGGGGGGGAGGGACCACGGACCCCAGTAGGACGAGCAGTCGTCTAGCCACGGAGTTACCGGGGGGGGAGGGACCACGGACCCCAGTAGGACGAGCAGTCGTCTAGCCACAGAGTTACCTGGGGGGGGGGAGGGACCACGGACCCCAGTAGGACGAGCAGTCGTCTAGCAACGGAGTTACCTGGGGGGGGGGAGGGACCACGGACCCCAGTAGGACGAGCAGTCGTCTAGCCACGGAGTTACCTGGGGGACCACAGACCCCAGTAGGACGAGCAGTCGTCTAGCCACGGAGTTACCTGGGGGACCACGGACCCCAGTAGGACGAGCAGTCGTCTAGCCACGGAGTTACCTGTGGGGACCACGGACCCCAGTAGGACGAGCAGCCGTCTAGCCACGAAGTTACCTGACTGGGGGGGGGGGGACCACGGATCCCAGTAGGACGAGCAGCCTTCTAGCCACGGAGTTACCTGGGGGACCGCGGACCCCAGTAGGACGAGCAGCCCTCTATCTACGGAGAGAACAGCGCATTAATAAACTTCGCTATCTGTCATACTGGGCGCAGTATTGGCTATCAAGAGAACCGCATTCTGTGAAGGACAGTGCACATAGTGTGAGTGAGGCGCTGTCCATAAAATGGGTGCAAGACAGGACTAACTTTTTATTTCTCTCGAAGTCCTTTGTCTATGGAATGGTACATAATGAGAAAAAAGAAAGAGAGGAAGACCAAGGGCAAAGATGGCTGCAAGACATTGTTGATAATCTGCAGATGGATGCATCAGCGGCAGGTCATCCTGCTCACAAGCCAAGAGGCCTACAGGAGAGTTGTTAAGGAGGCAAAGTTCCGCAATGGACATGCAAAGATTGACTGGTGATACATTAGGGGCACAGCGTTCTGTCTGCAGAGTTTTCTATGCTTGGATTTGGGGGGGGGGGGGGGGGGTCTAACAGTAACTGACCCATGGGTCCAATCTCGCTCTCCACGGCCCTTCTCTCATGCTCTATACACACATCTACACGCACATAGGGGCCCTATCGAGGTGGGAGGGGTCCAGTGACACCATTATCCCGGGCCACGGTGGGGGGGGGGGGAGGGGGAAGTTTCCCTGTTTTAAGGGCCAAGAGGGTTTAGGGCGTGATCCCTAGTGAATGAAACCACATTGGGTGGTGGGGGGGGGGGGGTGGTGAATTGTATACGGACTTATACAATTTCTCCCGGAAGGCGCACAACCAGCTCACACATTCACACACCTACACACACACACCTACACACACACACACACTTAGTCAAAGTCACGCGTTCACACACCTACACACACACACTTAGTCAAAGTCACGCGTTCACACACCTACACACACACACTTAGTCAAAATCACGCGTTCACACATCTACACACACACACACTTAGTCAAAATCAAGCATGTGCGATTCACCTCAAGGCTCACACTTTAAGTTGTCCCTGAATGTAGGACATACAAATGTGCATTATTAAGGAGCACAGATCACGAAGTGGAAGGAAGGGAGGGAGGGGGGGGGGGGAGAGAAGGAAGAAAAGGAAAAACCCAAACCGTGTAACAAGGCGACAGTTTCTAGTATAATTTCTGTGATCTCATGAGCGTTAAGACCTGATTACGTACTGTACGCCTCTCTCTCTCTCTCTCTGTCTCTCTCTGTCTCCCTCTCACTCTCTCTCCCTCTCTCCCTCTCACTCTCTCTACCTCTCTCCCTCTCACTCTCTCTCCCTCCCTCCCTCTCTCTCTCTCTCTCTCTAAAATAGAAGAGTTTCAGCTCTCTCCCTCCCTCTCTCTCTAAAATAGAAGAGTTTCAGCTGTCTTCATCAAAGTGCGTGTGTACTCGGTTACAGTAACGAGATCTGTGGAACTGAGAGCTTTAATCTTCTGACCACGCTGTAAGATGCTGTTAAGTGCACGCTGGTGATGTTTATGATTTCAACCATAACAGGTTGCCTTTTTTTTTCCTCAATGCATGGATTCAGCGCCGGCGTTAGATTATCTGCGCCCTTAGGCAAGGCTGTAGAACGTGTATAAAATTTCTTCTCAAAGGTCAGTACTGCGTTCTTTGAGGTCTGCGCCACTGACGGACTCAGTTGGCTTAAAGCAGTAGGCCTCTTTGTTATTTTTCTTTCGCTCACGTCTAAAAGTGTTTTGTCTTTGATGTTTTTCCAGGTCTAGCCATGCAATACTGTGTTCTCAGTCATTTGCATGTTCCATGAGAAGCTCCAAAACAGCTTTCCTGTAAGCCTCTCGGTTGTGAGCAAGATAGCCTGCTGTTGATGCGTTTATTCGCAGATTATCAACGATGTCTTGCAGCCATTTTTGCTTTGGTTTTCCCCTCTTTCTTTTTCCCATTATGTAACCTTCCAAGATGGTCTTCTCCAAGTTATCATGACGTTTAGTGTGTCCAACATATTTACGTTTTCTCTGCTTAATTCTCTTTAATAGCCAGCCTTCTTCAATATTAAGTTCTTGTAGTATGGATATATTTGTTCTTTTTTTTTGTGTCCATGATATTTGAAGAACTTTTCTGTAGCATTTACATTCAAAGGCGTTTATGTGTCTCACAACTGTTTTGTTAAGTGTCCAGGTCTCACAGACATATGCGTTTTATCGCTTAATATCATAGCGCTGCAGTAAACCTGTGATACCAAATTGTATAAACTAGGGGAAAAAAGTAGGAACAGCTTTATTACTTAACGAGTACACACGAAGGAGGAGACTTCCTAGCCAGGTACGTGCGAACTTCATAGCTAGCTCGACCAGGTCCATGACCTTGTAGAGCCGTACTTCATTTGCCTGAAGAAAGGCGGCACCTCCAGCTTTGAGAATGCCGGAGCAACAGCAACAGAGCTACGGGTCTGCACGAAATTATGGAAACTGCTAGCCATTTTTTTTTTGTTGCGTCCACTAAAGAATTCAGCCTCTTTAGCTGAGTGGACACTTAACACCAGGACACTTAACATCTGGACACTTAACACATGGACACTTAACATCTGGACACTTAACACATGGACACTTAACATCTGGACACTTAACACACGGGCACTTAACATCTGGACACTTAACACACGGACACTTAACATCTGGACACTTAACACATGGACACTTAACATCTGGACACTTAACACACGGACACTTAACATCTGGACACTTAACACACGGACACTTAACATCTGGACACTTAACACATGGACACTTAACATCTGGACACTTAACACATGGACACTTAACATCTGGACACTTAACACACGGACACTTAACATCTGGACACTTAACACACGGGCACTTAACATCTGGACACTTAACACATGGACACTTAACATCTGGACACTTAACACATGGACACTTAACACATGGACACTTAACACACGGACACTTAACATCTGGACACTTAACACATGGACACTTAACACACGGACACTTAACATCTGGACACTTAACACATGG
The DNA here is from genome assembly GCA_009760885.1 of Achatina immaculata. Classification (NCBI taxonomy): domain Eukaryota; kingdom Metazoa; phylum Mollusca; class Gastropoda; order Stylommatophora; family Achatinidae; genus Lissachatina; species Lissachatina immaculata. Next base: position 50,356,331 of record CM019721.1, on the reverse strand, counting down.
ACACTTAACATATGGACACTTAACACATGGACACTTAACACACGGACACTTAACATCTGGACACTTAACACACGGACACTTAACATCTGGACACTTAACACATGGACACTTAACACACGGACACTTAACATCTGGACACTTAACACACGGACACTTAACATATGGACACTTAACACCAGGACACTTAACACATGGACACTTAACACACGGACACTTAACATATGGACACTTAACACATGGACACTTAACACACGGACACTTAACATCTGGACACTTAACACATGGACACTTAACATCTGGACACTTAACACAAGGACACTTAACACATGGACACTTAACATCTGGACACTTAACATCTGGACACTTAACACATGGACACTTAACACATGGACACTTAACCATCTGGACACTTAACACATGGACACTTAACATCTGGACACTTAACACATGGACACTTAACATCTGGACACTTAACATCTGGACACTTAACACATGGACACTTAACACATGGACACTTAACCATCTGGACACTTAACACATGGACACTTAACATCTGGACACTTAACACATGGACACTTAACACATGGACACTTAACACATGGACACTTAACACATGGACATTTTAACAAAACAGCTGTGAGACACATGATACAGCCTTTGAATGTAAATGCTACAGAAGAGTTCTTCAAATATCATGGACACAGAAACGAACAAATATATCCATACTACAAGAACTTAATATTGAAGAAGGCTGACTAGTAAAGAGGATTAAACAGAGAAAACTTAAATATTTTGGACACATTAAACGTCATGAGAATTTAGAGAAAACTGTCTTGAAAGGGTACATAATGAGAAAAAGAAAGAGAGGAAGACCGAGGCTAAGATGGCTGCAAGACATCGTTTATAATCTGCAAATGGATGCATCAGCAGCAGGGAATCTTTCTTGCAACCGAGACGCCTACAGGAGAGCTGTTAGGGAGGCAAAGTTCCGCAAGGGACATGCAAATAACTGACTGAGCAGAGTGGTTAGGTGTTAGGTCTACTAATCCGGTGGTACTGAGTTCAAGTTCCAGCAGTAGAGATTTTTTTAATGGTACCACCGTATCCAAAAAAAAAAAAAAAGATCCAGGTGCCCAACCAGTCTCTAAAAATGGGAACCAGAGAAATCTGGGAAGGTAAATGCTGTCAGGTGTGATACTGACCACATCAGACTTTCATTGGTCATGGAAATACGGAAATATTTGTCTAACGCCGTATCTCCAATATGCCTTAAAGACACGAAAACGGGAATTTTACCATTACTATTTACTTACATCAGGAGATGGACGGTAGAAGTCGAAGGAGAGTATTTATCAAGACTAAGGGCCTTCTTATATCCTTCCCGTGCCGTTAAACGACACATAGGGCTCGCTAGGTAGTTCGCCAATTTCTCCTGTCTTCGGCAAGTCTTTCAACCTCATTATATGCCTATTAATTTAGCCTCTCTTAACAATGTCCTCTTCAGAGTTTCACGCGGTCTGCCTCTTTTTCTTTGGCCTGTTGTGTTCCATTTTATAGCTTGTTTTGGGATTCTCTGACTGTTTCTTCTCATCACGTGACCAACATATGTCCATCTCCTTTTCCTGATCACCCATGAGACTGGTTGTTGTTCAGTCATCTGTCTTATCTCTGCATTGTTCTTGAATTCGTTCCACTTGATGCCGAGTATTTTCCTTAGGCATTTGTTTTCAAAAGAGTTAATTTCTTTTCTATTTCTTTAGTTGTTTTCCAGCTTTCACATATATAAATGAAGGTGGATATTACATTTGAATTGAATAGTCTTAACTTGGTTTTTGTGCTTATAACTTTTGAATGCCATATGTTCTCAACCTTTGACTCACACTAAAGGGCCTGAGTGACGGTTAATCAGTCACTTGGGCTCATTTTATCCTCTAGGCGCCGGAGCGATTCATCGCAATGCATGCCCTCTCACTAGGCACGAGAGCGAGTGTTCTATGAGTTGTTCAGGTTTCCATGTCTCGCGCATGTGTGTATATATGAATGTGAGTACGTGCGTGTGCGTATGTACATATGAGTTCAATCATGCACATATGTACTGTGTGTGTTTTGCTGTGCTCCTGAGGAGTGACACAAAGTGCTTAACGTATTCACTTCATGTACATTGTCCCTCACAGAATGTTCCTCATAATGTCTGGCTAGAATAACCTGCTTCAGTTAGTGCAGTGTTTAGCGTCTCTGTGATATATCTCCCATTTAGATAGTTACATACGACGTTGTATTTCTCTTTTCCGAAGAACCACGCCTTCCTTTATTTGTCCTAGGCCATCATGTCGTTTACCATGACCAAAAAAGGACAAATTTCTTTACTTAACTGGAGAGCCAGTACTCAGTTCTAAGTATTTTGATAGTCATCATTCATCATCTCTTCTTCTTCTTTTCTTCTCCTTCAGTCTAAAAGAAGCGTCATGTCCTGTTGGATTGATGTTAATAAAATACGGACTGAGTATTCTGACAGAGATGTATATATTTATTCTGTAATTTTGCACACTAGGTCGTCTTGAAAACGTATACTTTTAAGTTCAAGTGCAGCACTGAATGACGGACAGCAGAAAGAGCCAATCAAATCGTCGCTGGTCGCCTTCTCTGAATAAGCTGAGAGCCTGTCATATTTCAGATCACGGGCTCAGCGCACTCGGTTGTGTCATAAAAACATGAATTTATAATTCATTAAGAAAGAGATATGCTTCTTCTTCTTCTTCTTCTGCTTCTTCTTCTTCTTCTTCACAGCTTCTTCTTCTTCTTCTTCTTCACAGCTTCTGCTTCTTCTTCTTCTTCTCCTCCTCCTCCTCCTTCTTCTTCTTCACGGCTTCTTCTTCTTCTTCTTCTTCTTCTTCTTCACAGCTTCTGCTTCTTCTTCTTCTTCTCTCCTCCTCCTCCTTCTTCTTCTTCACAGCTTCTTCTTCTTCTTCTTCTTCTTCTTCTCTTCTTCTTCTTCTTCACAGCTTCTTCTTCTTCTTTGCGGAGCCACAAATGTCCAGAGCATGCACTGGGGACCCGTCTCTGGAAGGAGCAAGAACAACTTAACAGGTGAGAAGAACACTTCCGAGAAACACTCAGTAGACTGGGCCCAGAACTAGTAGCTGACATTCTACCACCAGGCCTGCAGTTCGAAATCAAAGAAAGATTGAATCACACGTCAGGAAATTGAGATGGACATCCAACAAAGTCCACAACAAGGCTCCAGGCGAAGGCAGAATGACAGCAGATACGCTAAAGACAGATACTACCCTTAGTGCTGAGACCCTGGAATGTATAAACTAGGGAAAAAAAACAGGAGCAGCTTTATTACTTAACGGTTACAAAGTTTGACGTTTCGGTTTTCATACAAAAACATACAGGACGAAGAAATAGAGAGAGGAGATAAAGTACAGATTCACATGAATGCTATTCAAAAAAAAAAAAATAAATAAATAATGAATAGAGCACTTAGCTGTAACTGTAAGATGTGGCTTGTCCGACGCTGTGTGTCAGAAATGAGCACTGTAGGGCGTAGAGACTGTTTAAATGGAGATCTGTGATGTGTGGTCGGTGGGTTGTAACTGGGGGGGTGGTGGATGGGGAAACCGATGAGGGGAGAGAGAGTGGTACAATGTTAACCTAGCCAGGAGAAGGTGAAATAGATTATCATAGTTAGGGTAGAGGGGCTGTAATATGATGCTGTGAGGAGGTTCTGAACTATGTGTAAAAAGTGAGATGGGAGTGGAGCTTAGTAGAGAGGGATTATAATTGTTGAAGAGGAGAATGTTAGGTGTAGCTGAGAGTTTAACCCGCGTGGTTCCAGCATCCTATAATCCTGAATAGAGCGGTTCTCAAGCGCTAGGCGGTTTGTGTCATCTATGTGACATTGTTTGATGGCTGTTACCAGAAAATCAGATTTGCCTCTGTGGTTTTGGGGCCATGGAAATGATTTGGGACTGGTTTCGAAGCATGCTGTGTGATATCGTACAGATGTTTTTGCATGCGGTCCCCTAGATGTTTTTGCATGCGGTCCCCTAATCTGAGGCCAGTCTCACCAATATACGTTATCCTGCATCTTTTGCATATGACATATATCACATTACGGGACTCGCATGTGAATCCCTCATGAAGAGTGAGGATAGTTTTGGGAAAGGTGATCGTTTTCGTTTCCCAGACTACAGGGCAGGTAACGCAGCGGGGGCGGTTATATTTTTTAGTACCAACATATGTAAAGCTCGGCTTCAAGTGGCTGTGGACGAGGATGTCCTTAAGGTTTGGCTCACGTGAGCCAAACGTGAGCCAAATCTTAAGGACATCCAGTTACAGCTAAGTGCTATATTCATTTTTTTTAAATAGCATTCATGTGAATCTATACTTTATCTCCTCTCTCTGTTTCTTCGTCCTGTATGTTTTTATATGATTAAGGCTCACGCCGAAACGTCACAACTTTGTAGTCGTTAAGTAATAAAACTGCTCCTACTTTTTTTTTCATAGTTTATACATTCCAGGATCTCAGGTTCACTGCAGTGCTTCGTGTATAGTTGTATACTTATACACTAATTACTGTGTGTTACTGAGATCCTAGAAGACCTTTTCAACAAAGTTCGGGAAGAAGAGAAGGTACCGGAATCGTGAAAAAGAGGTATAATTGTTAAAATCCACAAGAAAGGTGATCTCACATAATGTGAGAACTAGAGAGGAGTCCATCTCCTATCTGTGCCAAGCAAAATCTTCTGTAGGGTACTTTTTCAAAGAATCAACCTCAGCGTTGACAAAATACTTAAAGAGGAACAGGCAGGTTTCAGGAAGGAGAGACCATGTACAGAACAAATATTCCTCATGAGAACAATTATTGACCAATCGCTAGAATGGAACTCCCCATTGTACATAAACTTTGTGGACTTCGAGAAAACCTTTGACAGTATCTATCTTCCTTCCTTGTGGAAGATACTGCTGGCCTATGGACTCCCAGACAAAATCATAAATATTGTGAAAGATATGTATGCTAACAACCAGAGCTGCGTGAGATATGACAGGCAACAAACTGCTCGTACACTGTTCCAGGTCAAAGCAGGAGTCAGACAGGGATGTATACTCTCCCCACTTATTTTCCTGATTGTTATGAACTGGATAATTAAGACTGACACCAAAGAGATAGGCCTAGAGGATTAACCTGGGGGCTCATAAATCATCTAGAGGATTAATCTGGGGCTCACAAATCATCTACAGGATTAACCGGGGGGCTCATAAATCATCTAGAGGATTAACCTGGGGGCTTACAAATCATCTAAAGGATTAACCTGGGGGCTCACAAATCATCTAGAGGATTGCGACTTCGCAGACGTCATTGGTCTACTCTTACATACCCAAAGAGACATACAGGAGAAGACAACTAGGATTTACGAAATAGCCTGATCAGTAGGTCTGAGATAATGACAATCAGTAGGAAAAAAAAAATAAGGAAAGAATCTCAGCTGAGACAAGAAAAGTTGAAGAAGTAGAACACTTTAAGTATTTTGGAAGCCTCATTTTCACCAGACAGCAATATCGAGAAGGAAATATCCACAAGAACCGAACAGGAATCTCAGGCCTTGGATAAAGTAGCAAACATATGGAAATCTCACATTCTCCATTCGAATCTCAAGCTCAGAATATATAAATCCAATGTTCGCTCCATTTTATTACATGAAGCCGAAACTTGGAGAACCAGTCAGAGAACTGAATGTAGACTCAGAGGATTTGAAGGAAGATGCCTCAGAAAAATTTCAAGAATGCCTTGGGAAGAACACGTGACAAGTGAGGAACTAACTAAACGAACGGGAATCGATAAAGAGGTCAAAAGGCAGATGGAAATGATTGGGCCACATATTACAAATGGAAAATATAGGACACCTCTATACTATACAGGTGATCTAGAGGGTCACATGTAGTGACCTCCGAAAAGTGGAAAGAAACTTTTGGGATACTTTAGTACTAAAGAGATGCTGGATAGAAACATTTATTGAAACTTGAGAAACGGGAAGAAGAGAATGTTGGACTAACCTGTGTGCTCTGTCGCCTGTTGAAAATAAAGTTCATTCATTAGTTCTTTCGTTCAGTCGTTCGTTCATTCGTTCGTTTGCTCGTTCGCTCGTTCTTCTTCTTCTTCTTCTCCTCCTCCTCTTCTTCTTCTTCCTCCTCCTCCTCTTCTTCTTCTTCTTCTTTTTCTTCTTCTTCTTCCTCCTCCTCCTCTTCTTCTTCCTCCTCCTCCTCCTCTTCTTCTTCTTCTTCTTCCTCCTCCTCTTCTTCTTCTTCTTCTTCTTCCTCCTCCTCCTCCTCTTCTTCTTCTTCTTCCTCCTCCTCCTCCTCTTCTTCTTCTTCTTCTTCCTCCCCTTCCTCTTCTTATTCTTCTCGCTCATGGTTCATATCTACAATTCCACCACTGGGATAAGTTGTGCATTTTCTGCTTGTAGCTGCTGTAAAAATGTATCCTTCGTTGCAGTAAGGTGGAGCTATTTCAGAAGCCTGCTGTTGTAACCAGCCGAGTAGGTCTTGCCAGGGAAGTTAAAACATTTACACGCTGCCCTGTAGTCTGCTTGTTAGCATCCCTTTACTGAGGATGATGTAGTGAAGACGCTGTCCAATTATGCAGTCAGCGACCCATAGCTGATATGCTAGCGTCAGGGTTACCGAGCCATAGCTGATCAAGACCCTGTCCCACCTCTACAGTAACAGGCCTAGCCTGGCTAACGGGGCATGGATCGCCATAGTCCCCATGGTGGTGGAGTCTGCTAAAGAAGTATTGCACTCCCCCTTGCTTTTTAGATGTAATCCGGGACTGAAGAAAATAGCTTCCATAACCCGCTCCCACGCCGATACCATAGTTGTGCCTCAACACCTTCACAGCATCGGCTGCAAAGAACACCAGCTCGAAGTTACAGGGAGATAGAACAAGACAAGACATGACAAGACAAGACAAGACACGACAAGACAAGACAAGACAAGACAAGACAAGACAAGACAAGACAAGACACGACAAGACAAGACAAGACAAGACAAGACACGACAAGACAAGACAAGACACGACAAGACAAGACACGACAAGACAAGACAAGACACGACAAGACACGACAAGAAAGACACGACAAGACAAGACAAGACACGACAAGACAAGACAAGACAAGACAAGACACGACAAGACTGGGGTGTGAAGACACCGTCCGATTTGGCAGTCAGCGACCAGTATCTGATATGGCTGTCGTCATGGCGAACTGCAACTGACCATGACCCTGTCCCACCTCTCTACTGACGTCCCCAGTAACTGGTATAGCTTGGCTAATGGGGGCAGGGATTGCCACATTCGCCATAGAAAAACATTTGCAAACCCCCTGCTTTTTTGTTTGTCCCACTCAGTTCCTGAAAAAAGTAACCGGCGCTACCCACTCCCAGACCGATACGATGCTGTTCCTCACAGTCTTCAGTTCATCGACTGCAAGGAAGATCAATCTCGGCGTTCCAGGGACATGTAAGGATAGATTGTTTTAAAAAAATTAGGCTAAAATTTAAAAAAAAGAAAAGAATATAATATAATATGTCGGGAGCTGTTGTATGCAGGAAACCAACAATGGACTCCACAAGCCAGTCATTTCTCCATTGTGATTTCTACGATAAGGGGAGAGCATTATAAATCAATATTTGCCAGGCCTGCCAGATCACATATATGTTTCCATGTTCACCTGGAATTGATTTATTCTTCCACGCCTGCGCATTAGCCCTCCATCTTTTGTGTTTGAGAATTTTATCTTCTCTTACATCCTCTTAAATTATAACAGAGCGAAAGAAAGAAAGAAAGGTTAAAATTCAGAGGAGTAAAACCTAATACTACAAACTGACTGTGAATTAGAATAATGAAACCTTCCTTTTGTATAAATTTGGCTTCTTGTAAATTTGAAATGAAAGATTAATTAGTTAAGTGCTGCTGCACTGACTTGGTTCCATGGTTACCGGCAACTGATGTGTGTTGTTTATTACTGTTGTTTCTTTAAGTTCTAATGCAGCCTGGATCGATCATTGGTCCAAAGAGATGAGTGATTAAAAATTTAGCTGCCGCCATTCTTCACATATAGTTTGCGTATCCTTTTTGTTTATTTTCCTGGAGCACACATACTGAGGGGGGGAGCATTTGTTCAAGAAGTAGTCGTTTATGTGTTTGTTTGTTTGTTTGTTTGTTTGTTTGTGTTTTTTTAAGATCCAGTTTTTTCCTGTCTTTTTAGTGAGATCCAGTTTCTTTTTTTTTCCTTTCTTTTTTCCTTTCTTTTTTCCTTCAACTAAATTGATGACAACTGACAAAACAAATAAGGCAGCTGAAATATGTACCAAAGGGGAAAAATTGGAAGAAGTGGAGAGTTTTGAATATCTTGGATCATTACTAAATAATAATGGAGATACAATGAGGGAAATTAAAAGAAAGACATCTATCGTTCTTCAAAAAGTAAAACAACCAAAGAACCTGTGGAGAGGAACAGACAGAACTACAAAAATAAGATATTTAAGGGCATGCATCTTTCCCATCGCAACATATGCCTGTGAGACTTGGACACTTAACAAAACAGCTGAGAAGCACATAAATGCCTTTGAATGTAAATGCTACATGAGAGTTCTTCAAATATCATGGACACAAATAAGAACAAATATATCCATACTACAATAACTTAATATTGAAGAAGGTTGGCTATTAAAGATGATTAAACAAAGAAAACGTAATTTTGGACACATTAAACATCATGATAATCTAGAGAAGGCCGTCTTGGAAGGATACATAATGAGAAAAAGAAGGAGAGGAAGACCAAGACGAAGATGGTTTCAAGACATCGCTGATGATCTACAAATGGATGCATCAGCAGCAGGGCCTCTTTCTTACAACCGAAAGGCCTACAGGAGAGCTGTTAGGGAGGTAAAGTTCCGCAAAGGACATGCAAATGACTGACTGATTGACTGAGCCTTTGACTTGTGTTTTACTTTGTTAAGATTCAACTTTCGGTGCATGCTTTATCTTGTAAGATCGCGAGATACAACTTTTTGCTTGTGCTTTACCTTGTAATATCCAAGTTTTAGCTTCACTTTGGGAGATCCAACTTTCAGCTGGTGCTCTACCTTGTAAGATACAAGTTCTGGGTTTACTTTGGGAAAATTCAACTTTTGGCTGGTGCTTTACCTTGTAAGATCCAGGTTTTTGCTTTACTTTGCGAGATCCAACTTTCGGCTGTCTCTTGATGAAAATGAGCTTAGACAAATCCCAATAGGAAGAATCTGGATGTCTTGTTTGCTGAGTGAGTAAATGTCCTACTTTTCAGGTCCCATGCGGCTGTTGAGACTCCATCATAAGCAGGGGCTTCTTGCCTCCCCTGGTTGTCTGTTATAATCCACTACAGGGCTCCCGAAGACCTCCGGGTCCACCATTAAAATAGGATTTACCCTTCAGCTGGACCTTCTTTCATAGGGCCTGATCACAAATCCTTGATTTTATAGATATTTTATTTTAAGTCACTATCTATGAGAGTCAATAAGAGAGTACTACAATTTTACATTGAACCAGTTCTGTTCTACGGTTGCGAAACCTTGACGGTCAGTAAAGACATACAAAGAAGGCTGGAATCAGCTGAAATATGGTTCATAAGAAGAATTCTGAAGGTGCCATGGGCAGCGTGAAAATCGAATGAGGAAGGTTCTGGAAGAGAAACCAAAAAAAAAAAAAGGAAAATTATAACAAAGATCAGAAAGCGACAATCCAGATTTGTGGAGCATGTGTGGAGTAGAGGCACTCTAGAGCACCACATGGCAACAGGTAAGATCGACGGTAGAAGAGGCAGAGGTAGACGGATAGAAAAAAAAATGTTTAATGTTTGTTGGTGATACATTATCTCTATTACTATTCAACCTAGTGATGGAAAAGGTAATCAGAAATGTGAAAGAAGAAAGCAGAACAGAAGAGCAAGCTAAAATCGTACTAGGACACGCTGATGACATCGACCTGGTGGGGGAAGATATGCAAGAGATCGTCAATACCTGCATACACTTGAGAGATGTGGCACTAAAAGCGGACTTAACCATTAACCTAGATAAGACAGGGTATAGGAAGATATCAAAAGACCTGAGGCAGAATGATACAGGTTATATAAATGTTGGAGATATTATCATTAGGAAAGCATAAACATACAAACAGCTAGACTCAACCTTCAGCAGAGGCAACACAGTAAGCGAGGAAATTAAAAAGCAGAGTACAGAAATGGAATAAAATACATTTCTTCATGCAACACCTGTTAAAATCCAAATTCCTGTCCCAAAACACCAAAATAACAATCTACAAAACGATAATAAGACCAGCCGTCATGTATGGATCTGAAACGTGGAGTGCAACAAAGAAAGATGAACAACAATTGCAGATCTTTGAGAACAAGATCCTAGGAAGATTCTTTGGGGCCATAAAGGATACCAACAGTTGAGAATGGAGAGCTAGAAAGAACACTGAACTGAACAGCTTATTTAAATCTCAGCGAATTATAAATGTCTTGAAACTGAACAGACTACGCTGGCTGGGGTATGCAGAAGGAATGGAAGAGAACAGACAAACGAAAATTATGGATCCACAATAGATGAAACAAATAAGACCGAAGGGTAGACCATGACAGATATGGAAAGACAACATAGAAGAGGATATAACAGAAATTGATAAAGTAAGAGAACAGAGTTTTGTAGGATTAGACCTCGAAATAACAGAAATTGGTATCACAAACTGGAGAGAGAGAGAGAGAGAGAAGATTAGGAATAGATAGGAATGGAGGCGAACTTTATTTGCTGCAGTGAGCTTTAATGGCTCGGGAAGAAGAAGAAGAAGAAGAAGAAGAAGAAGAAGACAAAGAAGGTTTGGCATCCTGGTACAGTAAATGCACAGTAACAGGTCTGTTGAGACGCACAACGATTCGAGAGTTATGGAAGGACATGATATTCTACGCCTGTGGCGGGGACCTGGAGAGAGAGAGAGAGAGAGAGAGAAAGAGAGAGAGAGAGAGAGGAGAAAGGTGTCATCTTCCAGCCAAGTGTTAGAAAGATCAAACTCCCAACCTCGGAGAAACAAGGGTTTCTTTCGGCATGGCGAAGCGCACCCGAAATACAGTGTGCAACTGCTTGTATGTGTGTTAAAGAAAGATAAAGCATGTTCACATAAATAATATCAGTGTTCTTTTGTCAAATCTACACTAAGAGAAAACACAAAATCACACAGAAAGGAAGGTCAATTCTTACTGGATGACTGCAGCGAAGTGAATGACATACAATGATTAAAAGAGGAACAATTCAGATCACTCGATGCTTCACTTCACATACAGAAAAAAAAAAAGAAGTCCTACTCATGGCTAGTGGAGCCACGTCACGCCATGATGAAATTGTCTGCCCTTGATGCCGGCAAATGAATAACATTTTCGTGTACTTAATTTCCATGAAATTAATGGCCCAAGGCGGATTGCAAGGGGGGGGGGGGGGGGAACCTATATTTTGAAAATTAAACATACAGTTTTAGGAAATGAAATGAATATAAGGGCGGAAATGGATGATTGAATGAACAGTCGAGTGTGTTGTTTGGTTAAATAAGTGCGCAGCGGTTGGATGGAAGGAAAGATGTAAGAACTAGCTTACGCGGATGTATTGATGAGTGAGTGGATTGTGGGTGATGTGGCTGATTATTTGAGTAATGAAGGCACTGACGGAGAACTGATTACACTGATTTACTGGTGAATGTGTGTATGTATGTATGTATGTTTGATGAATGTGTGGTATGTGTGTGTTTGTATAGATGGATGTGTGTATGTTCGTGTGTTCGCAATGATGAATGTGCGTATGCTTGTATATTTGCATTGATGGATATGTGTATGTTCGCACGTATGCACTTGCGGATGGGTGTATATATTTATTTATGTACTGATGGATGTGCGTATGTTTGTATGTATGTGCTGATTCATTCGTTCATTCATTCATTTGCATGTCCCTTGCGGAACTTTGCCTCCCAAACAGCACTCCTGTAGGCCTCTCGGTTGTGAGCAAGATGGCCTGCTGCTGTGTATGTGCTGATGGATGTGTGTATTCATGCATGTATGTGTTGATGAATGTGCGTATGTTTGTATTTATGTATTGATGGATGTGTGTTTGTTTGTATGTATGTATTGATGAATGTGTGTGTATATGTAAGTATTGATGGATGCATGTATGTTTATATGTATGCATAGAGAAATGCGTGTATGTATATGTATGTATGTATGTATGTATGTGTTGTGTTGTGTGCGTGCCTGTATGTGTGTGTATGTATGTATGTATGTATGTATGTATGTATGTATATGAACTAGGTCCGACAATTATGTAATGAGACTGATTTTATTATGGCCGGGACAAAAATGCCATCTATGAAGCAAACCATGGAATCCAAAGAGGCAACCTTCATCTATGATCTGTAAACAGTTCATCGCCGTTCGATGAGCAGGCGACAAATAAGCCCCCATTTTGTTGACCTAGTTAGAGGTGCATTGTCACGTAATCAGCATGAAGCAAAAAGCTAACATTAAATTCTGTTTAAAACTCAGAAAAAGCACCATTGAGACAGTTGAATTTGAGCGACAAGTTTATGGGGATAATTGTTTATCTCGTGCACAGATATTCAGGTGGTATTCACGATTCAAAAGAGGTGTGGAAACGATTACAAATGCAAATAGACAAAGACGCCCAATTTCTGTTCGTAATGAGGAACTCATTGCAAAAGTCAGAGAATGGATACAAAAAGATCGTTGTTTGACTGTGAGGATGATGGCAGATAAATTTGGTGTTAACCGAGAGACCATTCGTAAAATTTTAGTGTAAAATTTGAACAAGAAAAAAGTTGCTTGCCGGTGTGTACCACATTCGTTGTCTGATGACCAAAAACATCAGCGTGTTGAGTACATGAAAAACATCATCAAAATTTGTACAGAAATAAACATTTCTTAAATTTGATTGTTGCAGAGGATGAAACATGGATTTTGCACTATGATCCCATAACTAAACGCCAAAGTGCTCAATGGAAGTCATCATCATCACCAAAAGGCAAAAGATTTCGTCTTCAAAAGTCGAAAGTGAAGACAATGTTGGTGTGCTTCTGCGACAGCGACGGAATTATTCACACAGAATTTATTCCAGAGGGACAGATTGTCACTGTCAAAGTTTATTTAAGTATTTTGAAATGCCTATTGAAATGTAGTCCGACCCGAGTATTCACCAGCTGGCAGTTCTTTCCTTCTTCATGATAATGCACCGGCTCACCAGGCAATAGTTGTACAGGAATTTTTGGTCCAAAAACAAGTGTGCGTTCTCAATCACTCACTCTATTCCCCAGATTTGTCTCCCTGCGATTATTTTCTATTCCCAGAATTAAAGTTACCATTGAAATGACGCTTCTCTGACCAATACTGATGACATACAAAGGGCCGTAAGATCGAGTTTAAGGGCCATACCAACAGAAGAAATGCAGAGGTCGTTCCAATGTTTGTTAGATCGTGCCACTCGCTGTATCAATGCACAATGGGCTTACTTTGAATAAAATACACGCTATATCTTCAACTGTTGTTTATTTTATTTTTTATGTAATTATTCTCATTATGTAATTGTCGAACCTTATATGTATTAACGCATAAATAAATGAAAGAACATCCACATAAAAAGAAAATGTACACGGATAACCAAATGACTGTATGGAAGGGTAGATAACCTACTGGATAAACATATGAATAAACATGTGATAAATCTGGATATGGAATGGATGGAGACGGGAAGAGACCATTATCCCGGTGACCAGGAGAATGAATAGAGCATATGAACATGCTAATGTAACGATTGTATGTATAATTAAGTCAACATAATTAACAGCCATTAATGCAGGGGTAGATTTAAAAGAAAAACGAGGTTTCCATTGATAATAATAAAAATGTAAAACTAAAAGAAGTCTTGATTAAGAAAAACAAAATACGAGACTGGATTTCAGCACCTGACTGGGCAGTTCATATGAATTATATGGCCAACAAAGCCCTAATTCGGTAGTAAAGAAGACAAACTTAACGTGCCAGTGAAAGTAATTGCAAATCAAAGGACGAAAATAGCAGGCTGATTATTAAGTTCATGCATGGCTAATGGAATCCGTTATGGCCGAAAAGATGTGTTAGATCGATGGAGCAGAAAGTAAACACTGCCCGTGTATAGGCCAGGAGTATTTCGCGGACTTGTCGAGTACATGAGAGGGCTTCTGTTGGTTCAGAATAGTCTATATTGGTTTAGAATAGTTTATGTTAGTTTAGAATGGTTTATATTGGTTTCATCATCATCATCATCATTGTAGTATCGGTTTTTTAATGGATTGATGATTTATTGGTGTAGTATATTTATCTTTACTTTACTGACGTGAATTAATTGTTCAGTCTTTTATTACTTCTTGCCGCCGTCGTACTGAGTGGTGGAAGGCTGACTACCCCATACATTCACACCTTACGTATAAATAACGGGAACACGAAACAACAATCCTTTTTTCTTACTATAACGATCCTTGTATTTTACAAAATTCTGATCCACAAGGCAATGTGAATCAAACGAATCCTACGCGCATGAAGTCCATATATTTATATATTTCCACACGCGTTATTGAATCATACAAAAAAAAAGGTTCCTTGAATAATATGATTTCAATCCTGATTACAAATGCACACAACTAAACTATACACGCCAGCCTCCATCTATCGAATGACCCTCCTTGTTCACGTCTGCCGCTGGACTTCCACGTGCTCAACTCATCCCCCTTTTTTTCTCTTCACGTCTTATATACCTGATCAGCGCCGGACTCGAAGGCCTGGGGATTTCCATTCAAAACCGGGTCACTGCTTGCTTATTTTTCCACTCCTTACATTATCATCATCATCATCAGGTGCCGTACCGACTGACTATACTGCTTCTCCCGAATACACGATCCTTCATGCAGGCCATTAGCTCAGTTGGTGATCTCCTCTCACACCATCCCATCAGACTGTCCAGTATCATTTCTCTTGGTCTCCCCTGGCTCTTCTTCCCTCTATTTTTCCTGTTAGTTGTTATAATATTTTCAATGCCCCCTCTTCTCACTGCATGCCCTATGATAGTACAGTCTCTCTCTCTCTCTTATATTTTTTAGACAACTTTTTTTGTATCTCCAGCTCTCCTCAAACTTTCTCCATTCTTTATTTTTGCAGTCCAGTGAATTCGCAACATTCTTCTAATAAACCACATTTCTGCTACTTCCAATGACTTTTGTGCAGACCTACCTATTGCCCATGATTCACTTCCATATAACAAGATAAGCTCAATATAGCATTTATAATCATCATCATCAAAAGGCAAAAGATTTCGTCTTCAAAAGTCGAAAGTGAAGATAATGTTGGTGTGCTTCTGCAACAGCAAAGGAAATATTCACACATATTTTATTACAGAGGGAGAGACTGTCACTGCCAAAGATTTCTAACATTCATTGATAAGAATGTGTTGCATAATATGTTTCTCATTCTCTGAAACACAGTGTTTGCTTTTATATTGGTTTAGAATTCAGTTAAGAGTTGGTCGCAGTTCAATAAAACGGTACTTATACGAGGCCGGCCACGTTAAAATAATCATTAATAATATATACACCGAGGTCTGTAAGATTTCGTATTCATTCTTTTATCTCTATACTCACAGTCTTCATCTAGAAATTCAGTTCGGATACTGATAAAAAAAAATTGTGACAAATGAGAAAGGGAGATGGCAAATACTGGTGATAACGATTGGATTTTACTTTGTATAAGTGGAGATACTGGATGTATTTTAATCCCTGTTAATGGAAATACTGGATAGATTTTTCTCTCTATAAATGGACATACCGGATATATTTTACTCTCTATAAATGGAGATACCAGACAGATTTTACTCTGTATAAATGGAGACACTGGATTGATTTTACTCTCTATAAATGGAGATAACTGACTGGTTTTACTCTTTGTCAGTTATCCAATTTAATCTCGTACCAAAACGTTCACTTTGACCATAAGTAAAATAATAACTTGATATAGAAAACATCATTAGTCCTCTGCACTCCCAGTGGAGCATAAGACATCAACAAATGTTCTCCAGCCAATTCTGTCTTGAGCAAGTCGAAATACCCCGAGACTTCCCCGTGGCTTTCATCCCTGCCCGTCATTAGTGATATCACTACAGCAGTCCCTCGCTACCCGTCGTTGATGGTATCACTGGCGCAGTCCCTTGCTGCCCGTCGTTGATGGTATCACTGGCGCAGTCCCTCGCTGCCCGTCGTTGATGGTATCACTGGCGCAGTCCCTCGCTGCCCGTCGTTGGTGGTATCACTGGCGCAGTCCCTCGCTGCCCGTCGTTGATGGTATCACTGGCGCAGTCCCTCGCTGCCCGTCGTTGGTGGTATCACTGGCGCAGTCCCTCGCTGCCCGTCGTTGATGGTATCACTGGCGCAGTCCCTCGCTGCCCGTCGTTGATGGTATCACTGGCGCAGTCCCTCGCTGCCCGTCGTTGATGGTATCACTGGCGCAGTCCCTCGCTGCCCGTCGTTGATGGTATCACTGGCGCAGTCCCTCGCTGCCCGTCGTTGATGGTATCACTGGCGCAGTCCCTCGCTGCCCGTCGTTGGTGGTATCACGACCGTAGTCCTTTGCTGCCCGTCGTTGATGGTATCACTGCAGCAGTCCCTCGCTGCCCGTCGTTGGTGGTATCACTGGCGCAGTCCCTCGCTGCCCGTCGTTGGTGGTATCACTACAGCAGTCCCTCGCTGCCCGTCGTTGGTGGTATCACTACAGCAGTCCCTCGCTGCCCGTCGTTGGTGGTATCACGACCGTAGTCCCTTGCTGCCCGTCGTTGATGGTATCACTGCAGCAGTCCCTCGCTGCCCATCGTTGGAAGGGCAGAATGTAAGACGGGCCTGCGTGCCCAATTCTTTACCCTTTAAAAATAAAGATTATTCATTCATTCATTCATTCATTCGTTGGTGGTATCACTACCGCAGTCCCTCGCTGCCCGTCATTAGTGGTATCACTACAGCAGTCCCTCGCTGCCCGTCATTATTGGTATCACTACAGCAGTCCCTCGCTGCCCGTCATTAGTGGTATCACTACCGCAGTCCCTCACTGCCCGTCATTATTGGTATCACTACAGCAGTCCCTCGCTACCCGTCGTTGGTGGTATCACTACCGCAGTCCCTCGCTGCCCCGCCAAGACTTGACTTCTTGATGTTTCTGAAGCACTCTGACGTTTTTTTTCTAACCGGATGGGTTGCTGCCCCTATGCTGAACCCTCTTTAGCCGGCTTTCACGATCATGCTTGGTAGGGTACAGTGGTCCTATTCTTTGTTTCCCAGTCACGTGCCCAGGTCCCTGGTACCACACTATAGAAACAAACTACACCAAATTGTTGCCTTTCAACTTCGGCGTTTTGTTTTTTTCCTATAGGTTCTCCCATTGTATCTGGAAATGATTCTCTCTCTCTTTTTTTTTTAATATTGACGTTTCCTCTCTCAGTACAGTAATATCAGTTAGTGGTACGGGGGCTGTTGGTAGTAAGAGATTTCCACTTTTCTCGATCCTTTTGCTATATGCTTGGTTGTCTCCCACGTCAGTCTTTTGTTTAGCAGCAATCTCTCTGCTGTTCGTCTCCATGTCTCTTTGGGTCGTCCCACGCTTTCTTTCACCTGTGGAGTCCACATCGAAGCTGTTCATGATAAGGATTCGTCTGTTGTTCTTACACTGCGGCCGGTCCTTCGCCATCTCTTCCTTTCAGCCGCTACCGACTATGGTGTCATGTCTCTGTCATTTCTTATGGACAAAGGCGGGAAAACCCATTTTGATCATACGTAAACATCTGAAGAAGGGATGAGTGAATGGTTCCAGATTGAGGCAGGTGTGAAACAAGGATGTATACTGTCTCCTTTGCTTTTTGGAATTACAATAGACTTCATAATGAAAAAATGCTGCACAGATAACACAGGTATTAATTGGGCACATGGGACCCAACTGGAAGATCTTGATTTTGCTGATGACATAACTCTTATCAGTAACAATGTGAATTCCGTGCAAGAAAAAAACAGATATCCAGTCTTCACTGGCTAACAAAATAGGTCTTGAAATTAACAAGGACAAAACAAAAATAATGAAAATTCCCCTTAATCAAAATGGAAAAATACACATAGAAGGGACAGATATTGAAGAAGTCAATCAATTTGCATACCTTGGCAGCTACATAGACCAGGATGGTGACACCAGAAAGGAAGTTAGAATCAGAATTGCAAAAGCAGCATCGATCTTCAAGAATCTTGAGAACATATGGAATTCAAAAGTTATAAGCACAAAAACCAAGTTAAGTCTATTCAATTCAAATGTAATATCCACCCTCATTTATGCATGTGAAAGCTGGAAAACAACTAAAGAAACAGACAAGAAATTAGACTCTTGTGAAAACAAATGCCTAAGGAAAATACTCGGCATCAAGTGGAACGAATTCAAGAACAATGTAGAGATAAGACAGATGACTGAACAACAACCAGTCTCATGGGTGATCAGGAGAAGGAAATGAACATATGTTGGTCACTTGATGAGAAGAAATGATCAGAGAATCCCAAAACAAGCTCACAACAGGCCAAAGAAAAAGAGGCAGACTGCGTGAAACTCTGAAGAGGACATTGTTAAGAGAGGTCAAATTAACAGGCATAAAATCCCTTGATGAGGTTGAAAGACTCGCCGAAGACAAGAAAAATTGCCGAACTACTTTGCGAACCCTATGTGACGTTTAACGGCACGGGAAGGATATAAGATAAAAAACATCTGGTTTAGAAGAGGTCAGGTGTGTGTATAAATACGCATTATTTATAGCGTTGAATTGACCGTTTTATATAATTTTTGTGGAAAAAAATTAGATCAGAGGGTCCTAAAGATCTCCCTTCATGGTTGATCGGTTTGTGGTCGCCTCATATACTGTGTCGGTCAGTGAAGCATTACGCAGTGAATGTTGCAGATTTTCATTTCTAATTTTCTCCTGTGTAAAGTGCTTGTCTGTGTTTTACGAATGTTCTGCACTGTTTTATTACGCTCTGTCACATTACTGTGCTGCGCTATTTTACTACACTCTGTCACTTTATTAAGCTCTGTCACTTTACTGTGCTGCGCTATTTTACTTCACTGCGTCACTTCTCTATGTTGCACCACTTTTTTACGCTCTATCACTTTACTGTGCTGCGCTATTTTACTACACTCTGTCACTTCTCTGTGTTGCACCACTTTATTAAGCTCCATCACTTTACTGTGCTGCACTATTTTACTTCACTCTGTCACTTTATTACGCTCCATCACTTTACTGTGCTGCATTATTTTACTACACTCTGTCATTTCACTATGTTGCACCACTTTATTACGCTCTATCACTTTACCGTGCTGCACCACTTTACTACGCTCTGTCACATTATTACGCTCTATCACTTTACTATAATGCATCACTTTACTGTGCACATGCCTCGTTATTTCAAAGCTACGTCCACGTGTTCTTCATTGATTTCAGTACACTCTTTCCCCTAGACAACCGCAAAGGAAAATAGAATTAACGTAATGCAACTTCTGCAATGACGTTATTATTAATTAAAATGAACTATACTGTATAGATAAATTCACAGCAATTATTACCTTTTTTCTGTTTTAATCTCTACAGCCCAAACTGGCACCACGGGTTCTCAAAGTGACCAGAAGCAAGTAGAATCAGACAAGCAATCCGAGCCAGAAACGGAACACGGAGAATTCCAGATAGCGGCAGACCTGACTCTCTATGCGAATCCCCTTCGAGTCCTTTCGAGGAAACCGGCCACGAATCACACGCCAGAAGACGTGAAGGAAAACACGAAACAGGAATCGTCCGAAGAAAAAGATGAACTTATAGCAGCGGATTTAACTAAATACGGGAGTCCATTAGATGACAAAAAGTAGTTGGTTGCTGTGTAAACAAAATGTTAACACCTTTTTAAAAAAACTATTTCGTGAATGTACTTTTAAAGTACATAATTTTATTTCATATTTCACGCTTTTAAATACACCGCAAAGAATTCATTTCCTTATTATACTATTGTTTCTGTTATAATCCGTATAGTTTGCTTTTTTCGAATACGATTCCGAAGTATTCGAATGTCAAATAGTGGCATCTGGGCTTGCCCAGAAGAGTTATCTGTGCCTGATTGTAGAAAGTCTCAGCAAGTGTTGATTGCTCGAAAGCGTCATCGACTTACAGGAGAACATCCTAACAGATATTCAGAAAGGGAACGAGCGGACCTCGTCCTATATTTATGAGCCATGTTCCCTCTAAGTTGTCAAAGTCTCATTGGGCGTTTAAATTGGTTGCCCGTCCCTTCGCAGAGGAGAACGAAATAGCTTCAAATCTTTTATCTAAAGCAGTCTCAGAGTTCGCTGTATCAGCCATTATTCCAGATATTATCCTTATATATTGATTGCTTTAAGTGTACTTGTAACTGGGAACGAACTAAAAGAATGGTACGGTCGAGTACACATCTTATAGAAGAAGCAAAGGACAGATGGCTGAGGAAATCAGTGACAACCGACACACAATTGGCATGGACCACAGATAGACAGACAGACAGACAGACAGACAGACAGACAGATAGATAGATAGACAGACAGACAGACAGATAGATAGATAGACAGACAGACAGACAGACAGACAGACAGATAGATAGATAGATAGATAGATAGATAGATAGATAGATAGATAGATAGATAGATAGATAGATAGATAGATAGATAGATAGATAGATAGATAGATAGATAGATAGATAGGCAGCCAGCTAGCCAGATAGATAGATAGGCAGCCAGCTAGCCAGATAGATAGATACATACATACATGCATACATACATACATACATACATACATACATACATACATAGACAGACAGACAGATAGATAGATAGATAGATAGATAGATAGATAGATAGATAGATAGATAGATAGATAGATAGATAGATAGATAGATAGATAGATAGATAGATAGATAGATAGATAGATAGACAGAGTTGAAACTGATAAAATTTGTATCTAAAAGCTTTACAAGTTTTGATGTTGTTTTAAATTAAGCTGATTGCACGCTTTTAACATTTACACAAGTTGTTTTGTTTAACTTTAGATTTGCACACAGATGTTTTTAAATATTTGTCTGCATGAAAAACGCGATAAGCGGAAGCTTTGAGATCACAGTGGTTCTAGTTGGTGCACTTTGTTCATTTTATATGCATTTTGTTCATTTTCCAGACCGAAGAGCTACATTAGAAGCGGTGAAATTTATAGCAGAAGAATTCTTTGCAATGAACAAAACGGCTTCTATCCCCGCTGCTGTAGCCTTTCATTCAGCGAGGATTCTCTTCGGTGCTGCGGATTACGTGCAGATGTACGGAAATTCTTCTTCCGAAGGCGAGATGGAACTATTTAAAGACTTGTGTGAAATGCAGCGGCAATGATCCTTACAGATTTTTTAACATTTAAAATGATTATTCCTTTTTTTAATCTTCAAAACGAATACAGTCGTGTTCCGCATAACGTTCTATGAAATCGGAAGTTATGTGACATGCACGTTGTTCGAAGGTATATTATATACATGTTCGCAGTGGCTGATAGGTAGTTCGAACATACACAGCGCAGAGCTCTGCTCTTAGTCCAGTGTAAACTTGGGAGAGTTCACATTAAAATAAAGATTGAAAATGCAGTAGTGTACATATATAAGACACTAAAATAGGCGTTAAATATAGCTATCAAAATATATGTTTTATTTACTGTACCATTAAACAGCAGCGAAATCATTTTTTGTTTTTAAAATATGAAACATACGACACACGTGTGCAGGAAGCTGTTGAGTTCGCCACGTCCAATATGTCAATTTTCTGATTAAGAATTTTGAATTATATTAAGAGATCACAAGTGCGAACAACAGAAATATACTCAGAGTAGATATCAAGTTAGTGGAGGAGGTCAACGAATTTGTATATCTTGGGAGTAGAGTAGTAGAAAATGGAGACAGCAAAGAGGACATCAACAGCAGACTTACTAGAGCAAACCAGGCTTTTGCAATGCTGCAGACTATATGGAAATCTAAAATACTAAGCATGAAGACGAAAATCAGCATATTTAAAAGCAATGTTGTAAGTGTACTACTCTATGGAAGTGAATGCTGGAAAATCACCAAAATCGTAGAAAACAAGTTGAATTCTTTCCAGACTAAATGTTTATGAAAAATGTTTAAAAACATATTTTGACCAAACATCATAAGAAATAACATCCTGTTGGCAGAAATGCAGATAAAGCCACTGACAGCAATTGTTGAGGAAAGACGCTGGCGATGGTTGGGACATGCATTCCGGCTGACTGACAACTCACTACCAAAAACAGCACTAAGATGGACACCACAGGGGAACAGAAGTAAAGGTAGACCAAAAGAGACATGGAGAAGAACAACAGAGAGGATGTTGAGCAATAGACGGCTCACTTGTGCAAGAGCGGAAAAAAAGGCAAAGAACAGGTCCTCGTGGAAAACCCTTGAAGAAGCCACATGTGCTTTGGGCACTTAAGGCTGAGAGAGAGAGAGAGAGAGAGAGGGAGGAAGAGAGAGAGAGGGAGGAAGAGAGAGATTATGAGATCACTGGCGCGTATGCGGTCGGAGGATCTCAGAATTCACGTCTTACGGCTCATGACTGTAATTGTTTTATTATCTTCTTACATTGTTCTTGCGCTATCCACATCCGCTTTTGGTATTTGTTTCATATTTCTAAATCTTCTGATATACCCGTATTGTGTATGGCACTGATAATGCATGAGAATGTGATAATGAACCAAGAAGACAGAGAGACAAGACAGTATCTCACATTGCAATAGCTAGCTCACAGCCGTTGTTTGCTTCGTAACTCAGCATGTCCTCGCATCCGGTCTATTTTTTTGTCCAGTCCGACAGCCATTCGGGTCCAAGCCTCTGTTTCTTGGCAAACTGCAACCACTGGAGCGATGAAGTTGCGGTGGCTTTTCCTATGGAACGAAACCTATAGGAACCCAACAACCATACAGAAATAAGAAATTGTTATGTCGTGCGCTGTTATGTCAGGCAAGAAAAACAAAAAGAAAGATTATACAGAACATGCCTCATATATTTTTTTAGATAATTTTTTTAAAATCAAATATTGAAAGTTTTTAGAGAACTTAACAGCACGAGTTCGTCGGGGATATTGTTTCGAATTAAATATAAGATATAACGTCCTTTCTTCCTTTAATAAAATATAAATTTTAAAAAATTGTTTCCTTTCTTTTGTGTGTGTGTATGTGTTACATGTTTTGTATTTCTTGCCATAGAACATGTTAAATCTTTCATATCTGATATGAAAACATATAAAAACATTCTGCAGAACCTAGCTTATCTATAAATTCATTTGACTATCTTTTCGTTTAGCGTTTAATTATAATTTTAATTTCAGTGCAGTTATTTTTCTAAAATGTATTTTAAACTATTTTTTTTAATATACAAGACACGAAGAACGCATGAGTAGCGAAGTCTTCAGTGTATTCCTATCTCCTGATTCTGATTGAAGGTGTTCCACTTAATCTAACTATATAAATTCATCATCATCATCATCAACATCACCTTTCACTCTCTTGAGAGCGTAGTTCACGGATAAAGGCTCTCCAGTCAATCCCTGTTCTTGGAATTATTTTCTGTTTTCTTCCATATGTATCCCTTGTCTCTGAGCACTGTCATAATTTCTCTCCTTCAAAAAAGTCTAAGTCTTCCTCGTTTTCTATTTCCTTAATATATATATATATATATATATATATATATATATATATATATATATATATATATATTATATATATATCATCATCATCATCAACATCATCAGGCATCAGGCGGCGTGCCGACTGGCGTTGGCTATTATGCTTCTCCAGAGTAAACGATCCTTCATGCAGGCCATCAGCTCAGTTGGTGATCTCCTCTCACACCATCCCGTCAGACTGTCCAGTATCATTTCTCTTGGTCTTCCTCTTGATCTTCTTCCTTCTGTTTTTCCTGTTGTTATAATATTTTCAATGCCCCCTCTTCTCATTGCATGTCCTATGAAAGTACATTGTCTCTCACTTATTTTTTTTTTAAGATTTGTTGTCTCTCCAGCTCTTCTCATACATTCTTCATCAGCTATTTCTGCTGTCCAGAGGATTCGCAACATTCTTCTAATAAACCACATTTCTGCTGCTTCCAATGACTTTTGTGCAGACTTGACTATTGTCCATGATTCACTTCCATATAACAAGATAGGTTCAATATAGCATTTTAGGACTCGTTTTCTAACATTCATTGATAAGGATGTGTTGGATAATATGTTTCTCATTCTCTGAAATGCAATCTGTGCTTGGCCTATTCTGTTCCTAATTTCTGTTCTGCATTTCACATTTGAAGTTATTACTGCTCCAAGGTATTTGAATTTCTGCACCTGCTTTAGAATAGTTCCGTTTAATTTTATACTGCATTTTGATGGATTCTGTTTCTTAGATATAACCATAGTCTCTGTCTTTTTTATGTTCAAAGTAAGGTCTTTCTGTTCACTTTCTCTGGCGACTTTATCCAAGAGATTTTGAAAGTCTTGTTGGTTCTCAGCTATCAGTACTGTGTCGTCAGCATACCGAAGGTTGTTAATATTGTATCCTCCTACTTTTATACCTGGTTCTGTAATGATCGTTCTTAAAATATTCTCGCTGTACAGAGAAAAAAGGTCTGGAGATAGTACACATCCTTGTCGCACCCTTTGTTTTATAGGTTGATATTTTCCAGTTCTATTTTCAACTCGAATTGCTACTTCTTGCTGCCAGTATAGATGGTATACAATCCTCAGGTCTTTGCTGTCTATATTGATGTCTTTAAGCATTTTAATAATTTCATTATGTTTCGTTTCACCTTGTCGAATGCCTTGGTGTAATCAATGAAGCATAAGTAGAGATCTTTCTGTACTTCTAAAGCTCTTTCTGTTAGTGTTCGTAAAGCATAAATGGCATTGTGTGTTATCTTTCCTTCAACAAATCCAAACTGTTCATCTGCTATTTCCGTTTTTATATTTTTCTTTGTTCTTCTCATAATAATTCTCATAACTAGCTTCATTATGTGACATGATAGGCTGACAGTCTGGTGGTCATCACATTCCTTTGCACCTGGTTTCTTTGGTAGTGCTATAAATGTGGATTTAATCAGGTCACTGGGCATATAACCACTGTTGTAAATGTCATTCAGTAACTTGTTTATTATTTTTATTCCTTACTCCTCTAGCGCCTCTATCTCTTCTATTGTTATATTATCAGGCCCAGTCGCTTTTCCTTTCTTCATGTATTTGATAGCATCTATGATTTCATCTTCAAGTATTGGTGGTCCATCATAGTTTTCAGTATCTAGTGTTAATTCTGGTCTTTCTCCTCCATATAGCTCACCGATGTACTCTGTCCTCCACAATGTCTTCTTTTCCCATTAACATTTTACCTTCCTTTGATTTCAGGCACCCTGTGGTATATTTTGTTTTCCTGCCTGTGAGTTCACTAATTCGTTTGTGTATATTTTTGCTGTCTTTATTATGAGAGTCCTCTATCTGTCTGCACTGTTCTCTCTCTCTCTGAACCTTAAGTGCCCAGGGCACATGGGGCTTCCGCAAGGGTTTTCCACAAATGCCTGTCTTTCGCCTTTTTTTCTGCTCTTGCCCAGGTGAGCCCTCTATTGCTCAACATCCTTTCTTTTGTTCTTCTCCATGTCTCTTTTGGTCTACCCTTACTTCTGCTCCCCTGTGGTGTCCATCTTAGTGCTATTTTTGGTAGTGAGTTGTCTGTCATTCGGAGCACATGTCCCAACCATCGCCAGCGTCTTTCCTCAATAATTGTTGTCAGTGGTTTCATCTGCATTTCTGCCAATAAAATGTTATTTCTTATGGTGTTTGGCCAAAATATTTTTTTAATTCTACGTAAACATTTAGTCTGGAAAGAATTCAACTTGTTTTCTATGGTTTTGGTGATTTTCCAGCACTCACTTCCATAGAGTAGTACACTTAGAACATTACTCTTAAATATCCTGATTTTCATATTTATGCTTAGTTTATTTGATTTCCATATATTCTGTAGCATTGCAAAAGCCTGGTTTGCTCTAGTAAGTCTGCTGTTGATGTCCTCTGTGCTGTCTCCATTTTCTACTACTCTGCTGCCAAGGTATACAAATTCGTTGACCTCCTCCACTAACTTGTTATCTACTCTGAGTACATTTCTGTTGTTCACATTTTGCTTCATTAACTTTGTCTTTCCTACATTGATCTTTAGTCCTATGTTGTTTGCATTCTGGGTTAACTTGTTTATTTTATCTTGCATATCTTTGTGACTGCTTGATAATAGACAAATGTCGTCCGCAAAGTCAAGGTCCTCCAGCACTGTGTCAAGGGTCCATTGTAATCCTCTGCGTTTGTCTGATGTTGCCTCCTTCATTAACCAGTCTACTGCCAAGATAAATAATGTTGGTGATAGTACACATCCCTGTTTCACTCCTGTTTGTACCCTAAAGCTGCTGGAGGTATGTTCTCCACAGATAACTTTGCACTGAAAACCCTCGTATAGGGCTTTGATTACATTAACTATTTTATGGGGGAGGCCATGCCATCTTAGGATTTTCCACAGTGCATCTCTGTTGACACTGTCAAAGGCTTTCTCAAAATCTATGAATAATGCATATGTTGTGCTATGCCACTCATTTGCCTGTTCTAATATTTGTCTAAGTACAAATATATGGTCTATGCATGATCTTCCTTTCCTAAATCCTGCCTGCTCTTTCCGAAGTTTTTCCTCAAGTGTTGGTACAATTCTGTTGATGATTATTCTGCAAAATACTTTACTAGTGAGTGGCAGTAGGGTAATGCCTCTCCAGTTCCCGCAATCTCTGAGGTCACCCTTCTTTGGTAGTTTTACTATAAGACCAGTTTTCCACTCCTCTGGGGCTTTTTCTAAATCCCAAATTTGTTGTAATATCCGGCAAAGTTGTTTTGGTGTTTCTGTTTCTTCTGCTTTCAACATCTCAGCAGTCACTTCATCTTCCCCTGGTGCCCTGTCTGATTTTAGCATCTTTATCGCCTCTTTTACTTCATTTATTGTTATTGGTCCTGTATTGATGTTTAGTTCCGCTTTTGCTTCAGGTATATCTATTGCTTGTGCTGCTTGTGTTCTGTTTAGTAGGGTGTTAAAGTGTTCCCTCCATCTTTCAATTTTTTCTCTTTCTCCACTGACCAGTTGTCCATTTTGTGTTCTTACTGCACTTTCACATCTTGTATTGAAGTTACCTGTCATCTGCTTTGTGATTTTATATATGGTTTTCATGTCATTTGTATATGCTGCTTTCTCTGCTGTTTCTGCTAAGTTGTCATAATATTGACGTTTATCTTGACGGCATGATTCCTTCACTTCTTTGTCTTTTTGTGCATAATTACTTAATACTCGTTCTTTAAGCCGTTGTGATTTGGTGTTCAGTAATTTTTTCTTGATTTCTTTTCTTTGCTCTATCTTTTCCCATGTGGTCTCACTTATCCATTCCTCTTTTCTCCTTTTCCGATATCCCAGCACCTCTTTTGCTGTTTCCTGTAGTGTTTTATTGAACTCTAATATGGACATTTCTGCTTCATCTTGTAGGACACTGAAGCGGTTCTTAAGTATTATTGAGAATTCATTTCTTGTTTGCTGGTCTATCAGTTTTCTTGTATCAAAATGTATCTTTGTGTGTTCTCCGATTCTGGCTTTCCTTAATTTTAGTTTTATTTTTGCTACCAGAAGGTTGTGATCACTTCCTATATCTGCTCCTTTCCTTGCTCGCACATCTTGTAGTGACCGTTTCCACTTGTTGTTTATTAGTATGTGATCGATTTGGTTTTCTGTGGTTTTATCTGGTGACCTCCAAGTCACCTTATGGATGTTTTTGTGTTGGAAAATTGTCCCTCCGATGGTCATCATGTTTTCTTCACAGAAACTGCACAGTCTTTCTCCATTTTCATTTATTTCTCCGATTCCTTCTCTTCCCATGATTCTTCTTCTATCTTCATTTCCTTCACCTACTTTTGCATTGAAGTCGCCCAAGATGAGTAGCATATCATGCTTGGGTATTGTTTCTACTGTGGCTTGGAGGCTGTTGTAAAAATCTTCTTTTAATTCCTCTTCAGCTGCTTCTGTTGGTGCATAACAAACTATAATAGACAGCTTCGTGAATCTTGAGTTGAACCGTGCATATAATAATCTCTCATTTATTGGGGTCCATTTCAGCAATGCTCTTGATGCTTCTTTTGTTATAATCAATGCTACTCCTCCTTCATGAAGATCTTCTTTACCTGACCATATTATTGTATCTTCTGTGTGCTGTGTTGTTAATTTCCTTCTGCCTTGTCCTGTCCATCTTGCTTCTTGTATTCCTAGTATGTCTAGTTTGTATCTGTGCATTTCCTTGATGGTTTGTGCTAGTTTTCCAGTCTGGTTTAGTGTTCTTACATTCCAGCTGCCTATTTGCATCTTTTGTTTTGGTTCCAGGAGGTCTGCAGTCGGGCTGGGGACTTCCAGTGGCTGGCTTTCATCCACAACCTTCATGGGCTCAGTTTCCTGATAAGCATTTCTCCTTCCACCTGCATTTGCTTTTTCCCTTGCTTCTGTCTCTGTAGCAGTCTGATAGTTTTTTACCAGATAGGGTTGCTGGCCCTATGCTGAACCCTCCTTAGTCGCCTTTTACGATCATGCATGGTAGGGTACAGTGGTCCTATTCTTTGCAGATCCCGGGTACCACACGGGGGCTGCACTGTTCATTTAACCATAATTCCTTTGCTTCTTTGCATTTGCGTCTTATTTCTTTATTTATCTTGCTATTTTTTCTTGGTTATTTTTACTCCTCCTCCTCCTCTTGTTCTTCAGTCCTAAGATGTCGTCTGTTATCCATTTATTTTTAGGGCTTCTTTTTTCGGCAGCATTATCTCCTTAACAGTTTCATGGATAAAATCTCTTAACATCGCCATTGTTCATCTATACTATTTATTTTTGCTATTGCATTGTATCTATTTGTTATAATAATTTTGTATTGTTCTCGCAGTTCTTGGTCATTTTTAAGGAGTTCTGTATTGAGTTTGATGTTTCTCACTTTTCTTCATTTTTTCTTTAGCTTTATTCTAATTTTTCCACAGAGTGGGTCATGGTCACTATTGCAATCGGATCCTGGCATGGTTTTTGTTGTCAGTAATGCATTCCGGAATCTTTTGTTGATTAATACGTAGTCTATCTGGTTAAAAGTCTTTTTGTCTGGGCTACACCACATTGCCAGTCTTCGGAGATGTTGTTTAAACCAGATGTCTCCTATAACCATGCTATGTATTCTTGCCCATTAAATTAATTTACAACGTCTGTCATTCCTCTCCCCCAGTCCATAGTCACCAATGATGTCTGAAGTTCTTTCTTTTCCAACTGTGGTATTAAAATCTCCCATGACTATAGTAACTTCATGTGACTCTGTGTGTTTTAGGGCTGTCTCTATGTCATTATAAAATAGCTGTACATCTCCTTCAGAACTTTCAGATGTTGGAGCGAACACTTGTATAATATTTATGTTTATTGGTCGTCCTTTCAGTTTGGCTAGCAGGACTTGGTCTGAAATGTTCAAATATCCTACAATTGTCCTTGCTGTTTGTTCGTCAAGTATTATTCCTACTCCTCATTCTTGTTTCTCACTTCATGAATATATTAATGTATATTTATCAAAATTTATCTTCTCTTCACCTGTCCATCTAACTTTACTCATTCCTAATATGTTGATCTTCATCTTTTCCATTTCCTTCTTTACATTTTCTAATTTTCCAGCCTGGAATAAAGTTCTAACATTCCATGTTGCTACTGTGAATTTGTTAGTTTTGCCATCAGTAGCTTGATGACGATGTGGCCTAACCTGTGGCTCGTGAGCTGCTCTACCGGACGATGATGATGTTCCAGAGGACCAGCCATTAACATCGTTCATGACAAATCTATTACTCTGAATAAGCATAATTGTTCTTGGGAGCTACAACGGTGGTTTCCCGTTGCCTTCTGTCGGTTTGTGTACGGACTCTCCGCTAGCCTTTGGACTCCCTGTCCTACCCGCAAGGCAGCCGGAGCGAGAGGTTTTAAGGCTCCTCTTACTCGCCTGGTATTCCCTTCATTGAGCGCCTGAGGCACTTTATAGTAGTAGAGCCACCTACTACCCCACCTCGCTCTCTGAGTCTACCTCCTGTTGGTCCGCGCCTGCTTATTTGGGTAAATCCTTGTTCACATGGATCCTCCATATCTGGAGGACTTTCACCTTCCGCCACCTGTGACGCGCTGGGTTGGGGATGGTCGCCCCAGCTTTACCCATATATAAACGTGCCACTGAAGCTATTGGGGTTCAGGTGTTAATGCCGATGTTAATTCTTCTTCATCTGAGGTACACTTTGGTCAGCGTCATGCCTGGCTGCCTTCCTGTCCCAGTTTCAGAAGCCACATACCCATTTCTACAGTTGGGTGACTGGGGCACGCATATACTTTTACACACTTTTTTGAGTATACGTATATATAAGAGTATATTTTATTTTGAGCATACGTATATATGAAGGATCCTGTACTCTGGAAAAGCATAATAGCCAACGCCAGTCCGCACGGCACCTGATGATGATGGTATAAACAAGACTATATATTTATACACACGCCCGCGCGCAGCCACTGCAGTGAAGCTGTGATAACAAATTGTTAAGACTATTTAAAACAAACAAAACTAGGAAACACTGTAGTAATTAACGAGCGCAACGCTGTAATGCTTCGGGCTGCACCTTAAAACATACACCAAAAAACATACACGACAAATAAATAGAGAAAGAAGATATAAAATATAAAAACTCACTTGAATGATTTAAACAAATAAGAATGAGGGGGGGGGCGGGGGGAAGGGGAAATAGGGGAAAATAGCTGTGACCAACAAGAACTTGTTTGCGAGTTTACTGAGGAGTATTGTTAATGCTCACATGAGCACTTGAGACCCTTAAGTAGATAGTGGTTGGGGGGGGGGGGGGGAAGCGGAAAAGAGAGGGACAAATATATAATGATAATCGAGAAGAGACACGGATATAACAGTAATAGAAGAGAGAGACGGATATAATGGTAATAGAGGAGAGAGACAGATATAAGGGTAATAGAGGAGAGAGACAGATATAATGGTAATAGAGGAGAGAGACAGATATAAGGGTAATAGAGGAGAGAGACGGATATAATGGTAATAGAGGAGAGAGACAGATATAAGGGTAATAGAGGAGAGAGACAGATATAAGGGTAATAGAGGAGAGAGACAGATATAAGGGTAATAGAGGAGAGAGACGGATATAAGGGTAATAGAGGAGAGAGACAGATATAATGGTAATAGAGAGAGACGGGTATAAAGGTAATAGAGAAGAGAGACGTGTATAAAGGTAATAGAGGAGAGAGACGAGTATAAAAGTAAGAGAGGAGAGAGACGAGTATAAAGGTAAGAGAGGAGAGAGACGAATATAAAGGTAAGAGAGGAGAGAGACGAATATAAAAGTAATAAACGAGAGATACGGATATAAAGGTAATAGATGAGGGAGACGGATATAAAGGTAACATAGCAGAGAGTTGGATATAAAGGTAATAGAGGAGAGATACGGATATAAAGGTAATAGAGCAGATAGTCGGATATAAAGGTAATAGAGGAGAGATGCGGATATAAATGTAATAGAGGAGAGAGACGGATATAAAGGTAATCGAGGAGAGAGATGGATATAAAGTTAATCGAGGAGAGAGACGGATATAAAGGTAATCGAAGAAAGAGACGGATATAAAGGTAGTAGAGCCGAGAAAAGTTTGAATAGATGAAAGTGGTTGGTGTATATGGTTTGTAATATAGTGCAGTGAGGGGATTCTGAAATATAAGTTACAGATGAATGAATGAGTGAATGAATGAATATCTTTATTTTCAAAGGGTGAATAATTGGGCACGCAGGCCCGTCTTACATTCTGCCCTTCATCACTCAATCTTTAATTCCTCCCACACACTCGATTTAATATAAATATACAAATTACATGAAAAAAATTGAAAAGAGTGCAAAGTGAAACTATTATATTTACAAATATAAGACAACGAACTATTACACTCACATATATAAATAATGAACTACATGAGAGGTAACTAATCTAACAATATAGTGCGCACGCACATACACACACATAAACAAATACAATTTCAATGAAGTTCTTCTAACATGAGGAAAGATTAGAACTTGATAGAGCGGCTGTGGTGAAAGGGAACGATAAGTAAAGGGATTTATTTCTCATCTTGCGAAATAAAGACGGCCAAGCGTAGCACTGTCCACGTCAATTTCTAGTACGACAACAGGTCAATGAAAAGATGTGGTGCACACACAGACTGTTCATAGACACCGTGTCAATCTTTTGGCCCCGCAACACTGTCATCATCAAGGGCAAGAAATAATAAAACAGCTTTCTAGATCAGGGGTGGTCAATTTCAAAAGGACCCCCTAACTGTATTCGCAAGTCGAGAGGTCGGGCCTCATCTAAGTCAACCAATATTTGCCAAATTATGTAACACACTTCGGAGAATTTTACCACCGATTGCATGATCAGTAATAGTTATGATAATTTCTTTCCTTTTGCAACATAAAACTAATACAAAACTGACTAATACTATTCAGTTTAAGAGAAAATTTTCATTTTTATAACAACCTTCCGGGATGCAAATAAGACCCCTTGGGCACTCCTGCATCTATATATATCAAGATCCGACAATTACATAATGAGACTGATTTTATTATGGCCGAGACAAAAATGTCATCTATGAAGCAAAGCATGGAATCCAAAGAGGCAACCTTCATCTATGATCTGGCAACTTTTCATCTCCGCCCGATAAGCAGACGACAAATAAGCCGCCATTTTATTGAACTAGTTAGAGGTGCATTGTCACGTAGTCAGCATGGAGTAAAAAGCTAACATTAAATTCTGTTTAAAACTCGGCAAAAGTGCCATTGAGACAGTTTAATTGATGCGACAAGTTTATGGAGATAATTGTTTAGCTCGTGCACAGATATTCAGGTGGTATTCACGATTTAAAAGTAGTGTGGAAACAATTACAAATGCAAATAGACATGGTGGCCCAATTTCTGCTCGCAATGAGGAACTCATGGCAAAAGTCAGAGAACGGATACAAGAAGATCGCTGTTTGACTGTGAGGATGATGGCAGATGAATTTGGTGTTAACAGAGAGATCATTCGTAAAATTTTAGTGGGAGATTTCGGCAAGAAAAAAAGTTGCTTGCCGGTTCGTACCACTTTCGTTGTCTGATGAACATAAACATCAGCGTATTGAGTACGCAAAAGACATCATCAAAACTTGTCGCAGAAATAAACATTGATTAAATGTGATTGTTGCAGAGGATAAAACATGGATTTTGCACTATGATCCCAACACTAAACGCCAAAATTCTAAGTGGAAGTCATCATCATCAGCACCAAACGGCAAAAAAATTCGTCTTCAAAAGTCGAAAGTGAAGACAATGTTGGTGTGCTTCTACGACAGCAAATGCGTTATTCATAAATAATTTATTCCAGAGGGACAGACTGTCACTGCCAAAGTTTATTTAAGTATTTTGAAACGCCTATTGAAAAGAATTCTCCGAGTTCGACCCGAGTATTTAACGGTTGGCAGATTTTTCCTTCTTCATGATAATGCACCGGGTCACCGGGCGGTAGCTGTACAGGAGTTTTTGGCCCCAAAACAAGTGTGTGCTTCTCAACAACCCACCCTATTCCCCAGATGTGTCTCCCTGCGATTGTTTTCTATTCCAAAAATTAAAGTTACCATTGAAAGGACACTTATTTGACGATACTTATGACATCCAAAGGGCCGTAAGATCGAGTTTAAGGGCCATACCAACAGAAGAACTGCAGAGGTCGTTCCAATGTTTGTTAGATTGTGCCACTCGCTTCTTTTTCTTCTTCTTCTTCTTCTTCTTTTTTCACAGCTTCTTCTTCTTAGGAGACATAGAACAATTTCGCATTTTACAAAATGCATTGTGTGCTGATTTGAAAGAAAATGGCGAGGATTTGGAGACACATACGCATGCTAGTTTACTGAAATTTCACCTCAGTCCCCTTCTCTGTATTCGTGAGCTATTAGCGGAACTTAATGTATTAACTTCTTTCAGGCCCGTATGCACCAATAACTTCAGCTCCACTCCATGACGTCCCAAATCCCGAAATCCTTTCCTGGGCGGAAGGACGGAGGCAACGCAAAGACTAGAACAGCTGTCAACGATCTATAGTCGACTTCGTGTGTCAGGCTGGGGAACCTCAGTCAATTAAGATGTTATTTTTACGTCCACGTGACGCCTTTAGTTAAAAAAAAAACCAATAATTTGGTACAGTAAATAGGAAAGGCAAACTAAATCCTAAGAATACACCATGTCGAAAACGGACGTCTCGGGCCGGCAGGCGCAGATATAACGCCTAGGCTGCGAAGCTTGACTCAACGTATTCTATCACACTTTCAAGGGCGACACCAAATCCTGGAGAACAGCCCCTTTCCATTTATGTATCTTTCCTCCCAGTTCCCTTGCGTCTATAGTTCTTCTCCATACCTGAAATACCCTGCTATAATGTATAGTATTACTTTCTCTTTACCTGAAATACTAATGTATAGTATTACTTTCTCTTTACCTGAAATACTCTGCTATAAAATATAGTATTACTTTCTCTTTACCTGAAATACTCTGTTATAATGTATAGTGTTGTTTTCTCTTTACCTGAAATACTCTGTTATAATGTATAGTGTTACTTTCTCTTTACCTGAAATACTCTGTTATAATGTATAGTGTTACTTTCTCTTTACCTGAAATACTCTGTTATAATGTATAGTGTTACTTTCTCTTTACCTGAAATACTCTGCTATAATGTATAGTGTTACTTTCTCTTTACATGAAATGCTCTGATATAATGTTACCCTGGATTATAAAAGACGGTTTTGAAACAAGTAAATATAAGCTTTCGTAGAACTTGTCCAACAGGCAGGACATTCAGTTCCGTTATAAGACATCAACAATGTGTCTTGTTCTAAATCATTTAACAAAACGTTGGACTGTGTAAAACAAAAGTAGGTACAGTTCTGTTGATTAACGACAACGCAGTTGTAACGTTTCGGTACATAGAAACAAAACCTAGAGGACAAAGAAAAAGGGACACACAAACACACACACACACACACAAAATAGCTGATTACCCGGCGTTGCCAGGGTATTTATTTAAACCAGTCAACAAAGTTCTATTCATTTCCACAACCTTCTAGACGGTTCTACAATGTTCTATTCATTTCCACAACCTTCTAGAAGGTTCTACAGAGTCCAGATGGCTCTACAGAGTTCTATTTATTATATTCGACTAACCGTGGGCTTAATTATTATCAGGACTGCCACCAATCAGCTTAGCCACCCCGACCACTATGGATTCGATATTAATCTCGCTCAGTTTGGACATTTTATTTTTCACCACTTCTCACACCCCCCCCCCTCATGCCGATGGAGGCTGAACTTGCGAGTGTCACTATTCATCTCACGACCTCGAAAACTATGGAATCGACACTAATATCGGTCGTTTTCGATTATTTTTACATGTCACCACATTCCCCCCACCCCTTGGCCCAATGCCGATTGGGGCTGAGCTTGGACTTAACGGCATCGGGAGTGTCACTATTCATCTCGGTGACACCGAAAACTATGGAATCGACACTTATATCGGCCCTTTTTCGATTATTTGTACATGTCACCATATCCCACCCCCACCCCTAGAACCCCATGCCGATTGGGACTGAGTTTGGACTTAAACGGCATCGGGAGTGTCACTATTCATCTCAGCGACCCCAAAAACTATGCATTCGACACTAATATTGGTCGATTTCGATTATTTTTACATATCAATCCATCCCACGCAACCTCTAGCCACCCCCCCCCCATGCCGATGGGTGCTGAACTTGGACTTAAACAGCTTCGGGAGTGTTACTATTCGTCTCAGCGACCCCAAACACTATGGAATAGACACCAATATCGTTCATTTTCGATTATTTTTACATGTCACCCCACCTCCTAGGGGTCATCTAAGGGATAATCTAACCCCCTCGGTGCACTGTCCAGATTGTAAGTCATATGTGTGCCAAGTTTGGTTGAAATTGCTCCAGGCGTCCCAGCGTGATGCTGGAATATACATACATACATACATATATATATATATATATATATATATATATATATATATATATATATATATATATATATATATCAGGACATCTTGCTTACAACCAGGAGCCCTATGGGAGGGCTGTTAAGGAGGCAGACATAGATAAGGAGAAGAAGAAGATGTATAATAAGTGAGAACGGGTGGGGGAGGGGAAAGGGAAACAAGAAAAGGGAGCCTTGCAAGAAGCTGCATCCAAGAGCGCGTGGTAAAGTATTGAGAATGTTTAAATAAAGACTTTTGAGGTGCGAAGCCAATCTGATCAGATGGTGGTAAAGAGAGCGAGAGAGAGAGAGAGAGAGAGAGGGAGGGAGGGAGAGGGAGAGAGAGTAATATAATGGTTGTCAAGCCGAGAAAAGGGTGAGTGAATAGACAAATGGGGTTGGGCATAGAGGGTTTGTAATACAGTGCTGTGAAGATCCTGGAATATCAGTTACAAGTAAGGAAAGAGTAGATAAGAACATAGTGGGGTGGGGGGATACAATTGTGGGAATATGACTAAAGGTTAAAAATAGCTAAATTTTGAGTTCAAACTGTGTGATTCCAGAGTCCCATATTCCTGTATGTGGCGATTCTCGATCACCAGGCCGCTTCTGTCATCAGTTTAATGGCTGTTACTAGAAAATCAGACTTGCCTCTGTGGTTGGGGCAACTGAAATGATTATAAGAAAATAGCTTCGAAGCAAGCTAGGAGATGTCATAAAGATATCTCTTACACGCGGTCACCTAATCTTAGCCCAGTCTCTTCAATGTAAATTATCTTGCTGATATTCTAGGACCTTCATCAGACTATATTACAAGCCCTTACCCAAATTACGTTCATATAGCCTACCCGTTACCCACATTACATTCATATAGCCTACCCGTCCTTATCTCGGCTTAGCAATGGTTGCATTCCCCCCTCCCCTCTCTCTCTCTCTCTCCGTTCCCCTATCCCAACTTCCTCTTTACTACCAACCAGTCAGACTGGTTTCACACACTCATTCATTCGTTCATTCATTATTCATTCATTTGCATGTCCCATGAGGAACTTTGCCTCCCTAACAGCTCTCCTGTAGGCCTCTCGGTTGTGAGCAATATGACCTGCTGCTGATGCATTCATTTGCAGATCATCAACGATGTCTTGCAGCCATCTTCGTCTTGGTCTTCCTCTCTTTCTTTTTCCCCATTATGCACCCTCCCAAGACGGTTTTCTCTATACTGTTTCACACACTACAAAGTCTTTAATTAAACAACCACAACGCTTCGGCAAACGCACTTTCAGAAGCAGCTTCTTACAAGTCACAGTTAAGTCCTCCTTTTATTTCTACTTATTTTTTTTCCCCATTCTTCTTTTCTATATATCATTCACGTGAATTTATTATTTTTTTTCTTTTCCTTATTTCTTCGTCCTGCGTGTTTTTTTTTTAATGACCGAAATGTAAAAAAGAAACGCCACAGCTGTGTTCATGTTAATTAGTAATGCTGTTCATAGGGTTGTTTTAAATAGCTTTAACATTTTGTTATCATAGCTTTACTGCAGTGGCTTTGTGTGTGTGTGTGTATATATATATATATATATATATATATATATATATATATATATATATATATAATGTCTAACAACTATTCGTGAATACCACTTAACGTGCGTCCCATTCCATTTACTTTGATTTAACACTGACATTGTTTCAACGTAAATGCATCAGCGGCAGGGCATCTTGCTTACAACCGAGAGGATTTCAAGAGAGCTGTTAGGGAGGAAAAATTTCCCCGAAGGGACATGCTAATGAATGAATGAATGCTGTTTCAAAACCATCTTTTAAGATGGAGGGAGTCATTTTGTGCATTATGTATGGTGTTATTGTTCTTTGACGAGAACCGGAAGCTTTTGTCACTTACGGTACTTGCTGTACTGTACAAAGATGACTCACTTCAGTCATTTGCGTGCCCCTTGCGGAACTTTGCCTCCCTAACAGTTCTCCTGAAGGCTTCTTGGTTGTAAGTAAGATGCCCTGCTGCTGACGCATCCATTTGCAGATCATCAACGATATCTTGCAGCCATCTTCGCCTTGTTTATCCTCTCTTTGTTCCCCATTATGTACCCCTCCACGACTGTCTTCTCTAGATTGTCATGTTTAATGTGTCCAAAATGTTTAAGTTTTCTTCACTAGCCAGCCTTCTTCAGTATTAAGTTCTCATAGTATTTATATATTTGGTTTGTGTGTGTGTGTGTGTCCATATTTGAAGAACTCTTCTTTAGCATTTTTATTCAAAGGCATTTATGTGTTTCTCAGCTGTTTTGTTAAGAATCCAGGTTTCACAGGCACATGTTGCAATGGGAAAGATGCATGCCCTTTAAAATCTTATTTTTGTAGTTCTGTCTGTTCCTCTCCACAGCTTCTTTAATTGTTTAACGCTTTGAAGATTGATAGACGTCATCCTTTTAATTTCCTTCATTGTATCTCCATTATTAGTTAGTAGTGGTCCAAGATATTCAAAACTCTCCACTTCTTCCACTTTTTCCTCATTGAAACATATTTCAGCTGCCTTATTTGTTTTATCAGTTGTCATCAATTTAGTTTTCTTCTCATAAAGGTTTTGCTGTTCTTACAGACTGACATAATTAGTTTTCCCATTCCTTTTTGTATTGTGGACAGTAATCTGTGTCATCAGCATATCTAATCTCTGGTATTTCATAATCGCCAATTGTTATGACATCGTAATATTCTTTGTCTACATCTTTTCATTATATTTTCAGTATACAAGTTAAATAAGTAAGGCGACAATATTTACCCATGAGGGACCCGTTGTTTTATGTCAAACCAAATTATTGTTTCACTATTTATTCTTACTGCTGCCTGTTGGCCTAGATACAGCAATGATGTTAATTGTATCAAATGTGTTGGAAATCCCAAAAGATGACATAGTGTGATTAATTAATGACCTAATTTGCGATCTTAAAATTGTACGATGCTAAAATCCTGCATGTTTTGACGCACCTCATATCACGTGATTACTGTTGTCAGAATGGCCTCGTCTATGACAAAACTTTCATTTAACGTTAGCAAATATACAAAGCCAAGTTCTGTTGTTTGCATATAGCGATCGAACTGCAGGATACGGTTTATTCTCTTCAATTGCACCACGTTTCGACCTTGCAAGTATGTCCGAAGAGCGCGAAGACGAGGAGGTCGCCACCAGCCAAAGTCTGGTGGAAGACGGTAAGAAATTGTGAACGAAGTTAAGTCGCACATAGCCTTATCGTGGTAGGGATTTTTTTTTCTTTTCTTTCTCAGAAATCTTTGAGACTCGCAGAATTTTCCTGAAGTTGCTCTGTCGTGGTAATCCATTAGGCAGACATAACATCTTTGTAAATGTTTGATTCATTCACGATTGACACAAACATAGCAGAGAATATATTGCAACATTATCTTATGAATAACTAGTTATCTGAAAAAAAAAGATGACAGGAAAAGAAATAAAAAAAATAAGTCAATCATAACTTAATTGCTCTCGTGAAAGGATGAAAACAGCTAGTTCCCCCATTTTTTACCATATTATTGAGCTAATCATGACCCTTGCTTGTAACCATATCAAGCATGCAAGTGTTCACGCAAGGAAAAAAAAAAGTCCAAGGATTGAACTTACAACCATTTGCACACCATCAGCACACTTTACCATCATACCTAAATGAAACTCTGTGATATGTCCTTTCCAGAACATTGTCCCTTCCAGAACGTTCCACTGCCTTCTTCAGTGCAATGTGGTCTTGCAATGAAGTTTTCAAACTTCCTTTGATGTCCCTTTTGCTGAGCACTATGCCTTCTGCTTTCAACATCTCCAAATCATTATTTCTCTTGATGTAGCTGAAGTATCTCATAACTTTGGTGGCCCTCACAAGCCAGTTTTCTACAAAACCTAATCTCGTCAGTTATCTCTTTTATTCGATTTTCTTTCGGTCCCTGATATTCTGAGTCCCCTTCTCTAAGTTTCAAATGCAGATATTCTCTTTTCTAGTGACTGTGTCCACATTTCACATCCCTACATTGTCACTGTGAATATATAAGCTATTGGTAAACATAGCTTTGTTTTCTTGTTGGCGCTTCGCCACATATTCTTCATTTGCGCTAGTTTCCGTGATGCATCTGTTAGCCATTATTCTCCTTTTTAATTTCCAGTGTACAGTCACCATTAGTGTGGCATGAAATGACTGAACCTAGACACTGGAATGTATGTACATTTTCCAGTTATTTATGGCCAACTGTAATTTGGGGTTTGCCTCTCAATTTGTCAGATGAAACTAGGCAAAGAGATAACCTTAGGTTTGTGTTTCTGGAGGTGTAATGAAAAGAGGTTGACCACGTGAAACTCTAAAGAGAACATTGTTAAGAGAAGCCAATTCAGTGGGCATAACATCCCTTGATGAGATTGAAAAACTCGCCGAAGACAGGACACCTTGGCGAACTACCATGCGGGCCCTATGTGACGTTTAACGGCATGGGAAGGATGTAAGATTGAGTGGTAGCGGCACCCTGAACACAGTATATCTCTGCATATAGCATGGTCTTGAGCCAGTTCTTCCCAGTGGTAATATTATCATTATTATTGGTATGTGCGATGCCAGATAGTGTTGGTGATCATGCTTCTTCATTCTGTCCAGTTCTTGCTGATTCCACTTAATTCAGATTTTTGTCATTTTCCATGCCACTTGATCAGTCATTTTCCATGCCACTTGGTCAGTCATTTTCCATGCCACTTGGTCAGTCATTTTCCATGCCACTTGGTCAGTCATTTTCCATGCCACTTGGTCAGTCATTTTCCATGCCACTTGGTCAGTCATTTTCCATGCCACTTGATCAGTCATTTTCCATGCCACTTGATCAGTCATTTTCCATGCCACTTGATCAGTCATTTTCCATGCCAATTGGTCAGTCATTTTCCATTCCACTTGGTCAGTCATTTTCCATGCCACTTGATCAGTCATTTTCCATGCCAATTGGTCAGTCATTTTCCATTCCACTTGGTCAGTCATTTTCAATGCCAATTGATCAGTCATTTTCCATGCCAATTGGTCAGTCATTTTCCATGCCACTTAATCAGTCATTTTCTATGCCACTTGGTCAGTCATT
Organism: Achatina immaculata; assembly: GCA_009760885.1. Classification (NCBI taxonomy): domain Eukaryota; kingdom Metazoa; phylum Mollusca; class Gastropoda; order Stylommatophora; family Achatinidae; genus Lissachatina; species Lissachatina immaculata. The sequence goes on along the minus strand of CM019721.1, from coordinate 50,314,755 downwards.
TTCCATTCCACTTGGTCAGTCATTTTCCATTCCACTGGTCAGACATTTTCCATTCCACTTGGTCAGTCATATTCCATGCCACTTGTTCAGTCCACTGAGACATTTTTCTCTTGGTCTTCCTCTCTTCCTATTTTTCCCTTGAATTTTTCAGTCATTACAAAGTTCTCCAACTTCTTTCTTCTCATGACATATCCAAGAACTCTTTAAAACTGTCTTTTCCTTATAATTTGAACTAGTTTTCATTGTTCTGAAACTTCTTTAACCATTCTTAACCTCGTAAATGCATGTGTCCTGTCTTACCCGGGTACTACACTGCAGCCAACACACTCAGGAGTGTCCAAGCCATGTGGACCTGAGACGAGAGACATGGCCAGAGGACACAAGCTTGGGGCAAAAGCTTTGGGGCTCCTATCAGGATCTGGAGAGGACTGCGAGCTTTGCCGTGTCGACAGGGATCAGGATCTTATGTGACCAGCAACCTTGAACACAGAAGAAGAAGAAGCAGAAGAACCTTTTTATTTGTTTTTCTCTTTGTGCAGGGTATTTTATTTTTGCATCGTTCTTTGAAACTTCATCTCTGTTAGCTTTCTTGCCTTCTTTTTGTTATTGTCTACCTATGCTATTACATTTGAATCGAATAATCTTAACTTGGTTTTTGTGCTTACAACTTTTGAATGCCATATGTTCTCAAGATTCTTGAAGGTCAATGCTGCTTTTGCATTTCGAATTCTAACTTCCTTTCTAGTGTCACCATCCTGGTCTATGAAGCTGCAGAGATATGCACAGTGGTTTACTTCTTCAACAGCTGTTCCTTCTATGTATATTTTTTAAAATTATTTTTTGTATTTATGTGGTTAATTAGAAGTTTCATTATTTTTGTCTTTTTCCTTGTTAATTTCAAGTCCTATTTTACTAGCCAGTGTATCCCCTGGGAACAACTGTGTTAAGAGCACACTTATCTTAACACAGTGTTTGTGAGACAGGGAACATAGATCTGTTTGCTTAAAAACTCTGACCTACCTCTGTAGCCCAGAAACTTGTAGCAATCAACACTAATTGTAATTGTTATTTTTGCAAAATGTAATGTCAGGTTGGTGGACGGATGGGGACATGGAGATCTCTGGCGGGGATGAGGGAAGTCTGGTGTGAAACCAATGAATCCAGGACGTGACAAGCCTATGGGTCTTTACAACAATGGCTATCAGAATGATGTGAACAAAACAGAGCCAGTAGACTATAGGTGGCGGGGAATGGATATCGTTGAAGCACTCATCAGACTCCTCATCTCGGAGTCAGAGTGTCTTTGTGGAACTGTCTCAAACCATCTGACATGGAGAAGGGGTTTAAGTACAGCCACCAGAGGCTGGAAAACAAAGTTTTGGCCAGGCCAGCCACACTGTCTTCATGGCAGTCCGAGCAAGACCACAGTCTGCCCTAGCAAGGAAAGGTGCTGAAGTCGGAGTTACCCAGCCAAAAGGCGCATCGCAAAAATCAGGGTAACACGCATTATCGCTAATGAAATGTCTATATCTACAGTTTTCAAACATGGTGCTCGCCCTGTGAAGACTAACCAGGCAGGTGCAGTGCCGGGCCCCCTGCCTCGAAAGGGTCCACCCAATGCTACTGGAGGTCCTCTCAGTTCGTCTTGTGGAGTCAGGAGACATGAGAGTAGAGCTACTGGCCAAAAAATACAACAGAAGAAAACAGCCAAAAAGCAAGAACTTAAAATAATGCAGTGGAATGCTGAGGGTGTCAGCAGTGTTAGAGATGGCTATAGCAAAAAGGTTGAACTAGAGAACATACTTTTTGCAGAGCAGGTAAGTATATGCTGCATACAGGAGACACACCTAACCAAAGATGCCGCCTTTAAAATCAGAGGCTACCAGTGCTTTAGATCAGACCGACAGGACAGAAGAAAAGGAGGAGTACTCACACTTGTTAAGAATAACATCAGCGCATGTCAGGTGGGAGTGTACATGGAAGGAGCCGAGTACCAGATGATCCATCTAAAAAGTAGTAATACAGATTTCCACCTCCTTAACTATTACTGTCCTAATGACCGCCCACTTGCTTTAGGAACAATCCCACACAAAGAGAGACTGTTGGTCTGTGGTGATTTTAACAGTCATTCCCAGAGCTGGGGCTATGACCACATAGACAAGAGAGGAGAGGAAGTTGAGAGCTGGCAGGATGATAATGGACTTCTCCTGATCAACCAGCCAATGGATGCCCCAACATTTTACTCAAGGGCTTGGCATACAAAATCAACACCAGATCTGGCATTCCACTCTCCAGATCTGAAGTGGAACATTACACGTGAAGTTGGAAAACAACTTGGAGGTAGCGACCATCGACCAGTCTTCCTGACAATAGAAAATGAACTCCTTAACACCAGTAACCCTCTCCCCAGATGGAACTATAAAAAAGCAAACTGGACAATGTACAGACATCGTACAGGTATCCTGGTGGGACAGCTGTCCATAGAAGGTAAGGATATTAACAGCATAGTGAAGGAGTTCAATGCTTGTATCCTTCAGGCCGCTCGTGAAACCATTCCCAGAGGAGCTCGCAGGGACTATAAACCATACTGGTCTAGTGAGCTGGGAAAACTCCATGATGACGTGGAAGCAGCTCGAAAGCAAGCAGAAAATAGACCATGCCAAGAACACCACAATAATTACCAACATTCTAAAGCCAAATTTCAGAGAGCAAAGCTGCAAGCCAGACGGGAAAGTTGGAGAGAGAAAACAGAGTCCCTAAACTTTGAAAAGGATGGAAGGAAACTGTGGAAACTAATCAAACAGTTAAATGATGAGAGTACTGGAAGAAGTACAAAGATTACACTAATAGAGGATGGGAAAACTCTTACAGGTAAGCAGGTAGCAGATCACTTTGCTCGCATGTTTGCACAGGACTGCAACATTGATATCCATCCAGAGAAGGAGCGTACAGTGCGCATCGAGCCACAGAAAGAGGAGGAACAAGTCAGAAAAGTGGAGGTCATGGATGCACCAATCACACGCAGTGAGTTAGACCTAGCAGTTAGTAAACTGAAACCAAGGAAATCACCAGGACCAGATGGAGTGTCCAATGAAATGATCAAGAACCTGGGAGTGGCAGCAATGGGAAAGCTGTTGGATATTTTCAATATGTGCTGGAGCACAGGTAAGTTACCTCAAATCTGGAAGGAAGCAAGCATGGTACCACTGCTAAAACCAGGGAAAAACAGTGATACTGCCTCCAGCTACAGGCCAATCAGTCTCACTAGCTGCCTATGCAAAACGATGGAACGCATCATTGACCTGAGGCTAAAATGGTACCTAGAAAGTGAAAACCTTCTCGTTCCACAACAAGCAGGATTTAGGCAGTACTACAGTACGGAAGATCAAGTGACCTATCTCTCTCAAGAGATTGAGGATGCATTCCAAGAGAAAAACCTTGTACTAGCAGCGTGGATAGACCTGAAGAAAGCCTTTGATAAAGTATGGAAAAAAGGTCTGTTGTGGAAACTAAGAAACTGCAATGTGAATGGAAGACTGTACAACTGGATAAAGTCCTATTTACACAATAGAAGAGCTAGAGTAGTAATGGATGGACACAAAAGCCAGAAAGTACTTCTGCGACACGGTGTACCACAAGGAGGAGTCCTTTCGCCTACACTATTCCTTGTATTCATTAATGACCTGGTCAAGGAACTTCCCTATGGAATCAAAGCAGCACTGTATGCAGATGATCTGGTCATGTGGTGTACAGATGAATATGCGACAGTTGCTACACAGAGACTCCAAAGAGCAGCAGACATCTTGACATCATGGACAAACAAATGGTGTGTAAGTATCAACACAGAAAATCAAGTACCACTCTGTTCACCCTCTCATCTAAACAGAAAGCAGGTAAGATCTTTGTAAATGAAATACCCTTAAGGATGGACAACCAACCCACTTACTTAGGAGTGACTCTTGACTCAAAACTGACTTGGAAGCAACACATCAACAGTGCAGAAGCAAAAGCCAGAAGAAAACTAGCCATATTAAGAAAATTAGTGGGACTACATGGGGAGCTAGTGAAAGAATCCTCAAGAACGTATATCAGCAAAGTATTCTACCACATTTAGAATATGGCTCAACATCTTGGTGCACAGCATCAAACACTACGCTGCATAATCTAGACAAGGTTCAAAATCAGTCACTACGGATTATCACAGGTGCCATGAGGTCCACACCAATAGTAGAAATGCAGAAAATAGTTGGTGTTCAACCGCTAAAGGAACGTAGAGACACAAAGGTCATGACCATGGGAGAAAAATTCCTTAGCTCTGTAAGCCATCCCCTGAAGGAGAGATTCAATAACTTAGGACGGCTTAAAAGAAGCAGCTTCATTCATCAAGCCAAGCGTATGCGTAAGCTGATACCTGACCTTCCAACTGTAGTCACTCCATTATCATCTGTACCAGAGCATACACCATGGAAAGAAGCAGATTATACACAAATAACTATTCAGACTGAAGTGAAAGGTGTGCAGAATGGTGAGATGCAGAGCAGTCTTGTAAGATCAGTAGCCACACTTAGTGTTCTAGATGACAAATATCCATGTGACACCTGGATACGTGTGTATACAGATGGATCTGCACATAATGCCATAAAAATGGTGGGGCAGGAGCATATATTGAATATCCAAACAACACCATTGACAAGATTTCCATACCCACTGGTAAATACTGCAACAACTTTGATGCAGAAGTTAGGGCAATTATTGCTGCAGTTGAAAAACTATCAGACTCCAGAATTGATACATGTCCTGTAGTAATTCTCACAGATGCAAGATCAGTACTGGAGGCTCTTCAGTGCAACAAACTACCAGACCTTAAGGATGCCTTGTCAAAAATTGGCTTACAACATGGAGTCACTTTGCAGTGGATTCCCTCCCACTGTGGGATACCAGGCAATGAGAAAGCTGACCATCTGGCCAAAGAGGGCACTGAAATGGAGCAACCAGACATACCAGTCACCTATAATCAGAAGAAAAGCATGATAAAAACCTACAGGAAGCCACAAACACCACCACATGATGACTATCACATGCTAAACAGAAAGGAACAAGTCACCATCTTCCGTCTCCGAACAGGACACAGCCGACTCCGAAGTCATATGTATACAAAGTTTAAGGTTGGTACTACTAATCTATGTACATGTGCCCAGGTGCCCCAAACCGTGGAACATATCCTCCAGAACTGCATCAACTACGAGACACTGAGAAATAATTACTGGCCCAGTGAAACCACTAAAGAAGATAAGCTCTACGGTTCCATACATGAGTTACAAAAAACAGTGAAATTTGTCCAAGAGACAGGACTGCAGATATAGACAGACAGTGCGAACGAAGAAGAAGAAGAAGACTAGCCAGTGAAGATAGAGTATCTGTTTTTTTCTTCATTGATTTCACATTGTCACTGATAAGAGTTATGTCATCTGCAAAATTAAGATCTTCCAGTAGGGAAAGCTGGAAAACAACTAAAGAAATGGACGAGAAAATAAACTCTTTTGAAAACAAAATGCCTCTGGAAAATACTCTGTATAAATGTAACGAATTCAAGAACAACGGATAAATAAGACAGATGAGCACACAACAACTTGTCTCATGGGTGATTAGAAAAAAGAAGATGGACATATGTCGGTCATGTGCTGAGAAGAAACAACCAGAGAATCCCAAAGCAAGCTATCAAGTGGAACACAAAAGACCGAAGAAAAATAGGTCAACCACATGAAACTCTAATGAGGACATTGTTAATAGAGGGGAGTTTAGTGGGAATAACATCCCTTGATAAGGTTGAAAAGCTCACTGAAAACAGGAAATCTTGTCAAACTACCTTGTGAAACAAATGTGACATTTAATGGTGCAGGAAGGATGTAAGATCTACCCATGCTGTTCAGGTTTATCATCCCACTATCATTAGATGTTGATAATACAGAGAGTTGAGTGCCACTTGTTTGTTGATGTTTGGTACTACAGATCTAATTTTCCACGCATAAATGTAGTCTTTCTCTGTGTTTTTTGTTTTTCTGTTCCCTGAAAGAAAGTCTAATTTATAAGCACAAAAGCCAAGTTAAGACTGTTCAATTCAAAAGTGATATCCACCCTCATTTATGCATGCGAAAGCTGGAAATCAACTAAAGAAATAGACAACAAATTAGACTCTTTTGAAAATAAATGCCTAAGGAAAATACTTGATATAAAGTGGAATGAATTCAAGAACAATGCAGAGATATGGCAGAGGAGTGAAAAACTTGTCTAACTGGTGATCAGAAAAAGAAGATTGACGTATGGTAGCCATGTGATGTAAAGAAGCAATCAGAGAATCCCAAAACAAGCTATCAAGTGGAGCACAACAGGTCGAAGAAAAAAGAGGCTGACCACGTGAAACTCTAAAGAGGACATTGTTAAGAGAGGCCAAATTATTAGGTGTAAAATCCCTTGACAAGGTTGAAAACTTCGCCGAAAACAAGAAAACTTATCAAACCACCATGCAAGCCCTGTATGATGTTTAACTGCACAGGGAGGATGTAAGATATAAGAAAGAAAGTACTGAGTTGAATTGTTGGATAGGTGTTCTGTTATATTTGTCTTCTCCAAAAGTACTAAGTTGAAATTTGGGCCACATTGTTCCACTAAAGTACTGAGTTGAGACCATGGACTTACTGGGGTGTAGTCAAAGCATAATATGTGCTTATGTCACCAATGTTGTTAACATTTAGTACCTCCACAGCACATCTTTTCTGTAAATCTTGTTTTTCTTATTCATAATCATTATCTTCCAGTTGCTCCTTTTGTTCTTCTTTTATTCTTCCTCTCATTTTTATTACTGATCTTGTTCTTCTTGTTCCTAAACTTTTTCTTCTTAATCCTCTTCTTGATCCTCTCTTATTTTTCTTTTGTTCCTTGAGTTTTTCTTGTTCCAAAACTTTTTCTTCTTATTCCTCCTCATTTTCTTCTTATTTGTATCTTTATTTTTCTTCTCCGTCCTTTAGTTCTTCTTGTTCTTCTTGTGCACTTGTTTTCCCTTTGTTCTACTTGTTTCTAATCATGCTCTTCTTGAGCTAGTTCTTCCTATTCCTCCTCATGTTCTTTTTATTCATATTTTATTTTTCTTGTTCATCCTGTTTATTCTTATCTTGTTGTTCCTGATCTTGGTCTTCTTGAGCATCATTCAAGTTATCTATCTAGGCCCCAGCAACCAGGACAACAACTGTTGCATAATCACATGCAAATGTCTAACATGATTTCCTCCCCTTGTTACCGCACCAAAAGCATTGGTCAAAACCATTCCAGATGTACCATTTTATAATCAGTATATGCCATTCTGATAAGCATTGGCAGCCGTGTTTATTCATTCTGTGCAGTGGTTGATATTTCTTGTCAGACTGGTTGCCCTTCCTTTTTTTTTTTTTCTATCTTTTGACCAGCCTGTTTAAATAATTGTTTTCTCTCGGTTATCTTGTTTTCCTTTTAGTTTTCCTGTAATTGTTAGGTTTTGAGTTGTTGTCTTCTCATGACATGTCCATTCACCAGGTGTTTTTTTTTTCTGGGGGGGGAGGGGGAGGAAAGATCTGATCATGCCCAGAGGCAGATGAGATTAAAAGCTGTTCATTCAAGAGTTAGTTTATGCTGGTCATTATAGAATAAGTTTTGTTAAAGGGAAAATTTATTAAAACTATAGGAAAAAAAAGACGTCAAAATTCTTACAGATGTTGTGAGAAGACAGATGTTGGAGAACCTGGCATCTCAAAGGAAGAAGAAAAAGGAGGCCAAAATAAAAAAAATATCTGAACCAGCTGTCCAAGTGGCACAGAGAAAAAAAAAAGAAAAAAAAAAACCCCAACTAATCTGAGCGTACAGTTCAGCACAAAATGAATAAGTGCAATCTCCAAACCCTACCGGTATGGCACATAATGAATGAACCGTTGAATGAACAGGCATATATGCCATTCTAATGCCAGGATTTTGTATATATAATCTCTTGCAGAGAACCACAAGGTGCGGCCTCCCAGCAGGAAGAAGTACGAGGCGGAAGTGGAGAAACTGGTGAAGCAGATCAGAGAGAAGGAAGAGGCATTGGAGAAAGTGGTATCCTTTTAAATCGTGAACATTGACGAGTTCTTTGTCATTTTATAACCGAGAGCCATGTTCGTTATAATCAGGGCTAAGGAACTGATTTGTCAGACTACCACTTCGATTCCTGCAGTATTAATATTATATTTTTTTTTTCTCCTCTGACTCCAAGACTTGTTCATATATGGCACATTTCTGTTGATTCTGGCACCAACTCTACCCAGAATTGCTTTTGATTTTGGCTTCTCTCTCTCTCTCACTCTCTCTCTCTACTCCCTCTCTCTTTTTTTTATATATATAGCCATTAATGAATAAATCTGTTCCCATCTGTTAAACAAATCTGAATTGTTACTTATAAATCTGTTTGCACATTTTGAATAAATCTGAACTGTTTCTTATCACAGCCTTACTCCCTCCCTGCAGTCTCATCTGCATATGCCTGGTTGGCTGAATAGTTTGGCACTTTGTCTACTAATACGGTGGTACCAGGTTCAAGTCCCAGCGGTTGGGATTTTTTTTTTCTGGTACCACCTCACTGAAAAGGTCCAGCTGCAAAGTATGGGTACCAGAGGAATCTGGGAAGATAAATCCGGCAAGGCATGATACTGACCACATCACACTTTCGTTTGATATTGGAAATATGGGACTGTATCTCCAATATGCCTTAAAGGCATGGAAAGGGGAATTTTACCTTTCCTATATATATATATATATATATATATTGTTTTTTGCCATGACCAGAGAAAATCTGGGAAGGAAAGGCAGTGAGGAAAGGAACTGGCCACCCTGCCTCATATGCTGATGGCCCAGCATAATGAGGTCTCTAATGCTTCATCCCCCCTACGGCATTTGCTATGGGACTATCTTTACCTTTTTATGTATTCCTTGATGTTGAACAAGAAAACGACAGGAGGTGTGAATATAAATAACGAGCTGAAAAGCCTGAAAGCTGAGAAGAACGTAGCGATCACCAAAAGAAAGCAGATAGACACAGAGCTAGAGAAGATCAAAAAAGTCCTGCCAGAAAAGGTATGTTTGTTTATCACGTGGTCTTTGCTTTGGATGGCTGTAAAGTAATGTTCTTTTTTATGTTATGTTTATATCTGATCATCACTCATCCCTGAAGGTAGTGGTGAGGATTTTGGTCATGGCCAGAGATAACATGGTGCACCCCCCCCCCCCCCCAATGGCTTACCTGGCTCCTTCGGAGCTAAGTATGAAAAAGGCATGGATATGATATTGACCATTTTGCCCACTATTGCTGTTAGATTAGAGAAATTATCAGAGACATTAGAGCATCATCTTCTGTATGCCACAAAAGCACAAAATGGCCTGGCTTGTATCTGATCATATAAAGTAAGTGAGCTACAACCTTCTTCTTCTTCAGCTTTCCGAGCCATTAAGGCTCATTGCTGCAGATGAAGTTCACCTCATTGCTCTCTCTATTCCTAATCTCTCTCTCCAGTTGGCGACACCAATTTCTTTTATGTCCTCTTCTATGTTGTCTTTCCATCTCTGTCTTGGTCTACCCCTTGGTCTTGTTTCCCTCATCTCCTATGCATACATAATTTTCATTTGTCTGTTCTCTTCCATTCTTTCTACACATCCAGCCAGCATAGTATGTTCAGTTTCAGGACATTTATAATTCGTTGGGATTTAAATAAGCTGTTCAGTTCAGTGTTCTTTCTAGCTCTCCATTCTCCACTGTTGGTATCCTTTTATCACCCTAAAGATTCTTCATAGGATCTTGTTCTCAAAGATCTGCAACTGTTGTTCATCTTTCTTTGTTGTACCCCACGTTTCCGATCCATACATGATGGCTGGTCTTATTATAGTTTTGTAGATTGTGATTTTGGTGTTTTGGGACAGGATTTTGGATTTTACCCTTTATGATAGTTTTTTTTTTTCTCTTCATGTAACTAAGTAACGTAGAATGTAATGTACGGTAAAGGGAATAAAAACTGAATCAGCTTCATTTACTTTTAGTTTTTGCATGCCCATCCTGTGACTCGTACACAATCTCCAAAATTAGTAAATATCCTGTTTCCCCTTAATAGAGTGACATCTTTGTGTGCAGCATGTGTTTTCTGTATTAGTAGAGTAGTGTAGTGTAAGCATTGTCTTCTGCAAGAGGCTTCTGTACAGTAGTCGTTCAGATTTGACTTCACCGTTAAGAGTTAATTTTGCGCTTCGTAATCTTCACCATGTGTTTGTTGAAATGCCCAAAACAGGCATGAAACAAGGGTGTATTTTATCTCTCTTGCTTTTTTGAAATTGCCATAGACTTCATAATGTAAAAATGCTGCACAGATACAGTGGGCGTTGATTGGATACATGGGACTCAACTAGAAGATCTTGATTTTGCAGGTGACATATATTCTTATCAGTGACAATGTGAATTCGATGCAAAAAAAAAATGATGCTCAAGAAGAGCAAGATCAGGAACAAGAGCAACAGGATAAGAATAAACAGAATGAACAAGAAAAATTAAATATGAATAAGAACTGTCTTCACTGGCTAGTAAAATAGGACTTGAAATTAACAAGGAAAAAACAAAAATAATGAAATTTCTCATTAATCAAGAAAGAAAAATATATGTAGAAGGAACAGCTGTTGAAGAAGTACACCAATTTCCATACCTTGGCAGCTACATAGACCAGGATGATGACACCAGAAAGAAAGTTAGAATTAGAACTGCAAAAGTAGCATTGACCTTCAAGAATCTTGAGAACATATGGCACTCAGTTATAAGCACAAAAACCAAGTTAAGATTATTCAATTAAAATGTAATATCCACCCTCATTTATGCATGTGAAAGCTGGAAAACAACTAAAGAAAAAGACAAGAAATTAGACTCTTTTGAAAACAAATTCCTAAGGAAAATACTTGATATAAAGTGGAATGAATTCAAGAACAACGCAGAGATAAGACAGATGAGCAAACAACAACCTGTCTCATGGGTGATCAGACATATGTCAGTCATGTGATGAGAAGGAACAATCAGAGGATCCTCAAACATGCTATCAGGTGGAACACAACAGGCCGAAGAAAAAAAGGTCGACCACGTGAAACTCTAAAGAGGACATTGTTAAAAGAGGCCAGTTCAGTGGCATAACATCCCTTGATGAGATTGAAAAACTCATAGAAGATAGGAAATCTTGGTGAACTACCATGTGACGTTTAGCAGCGCAGGAAGGATGTAAGAGTAGCACATTTCACAAAAGCATTAATATAATTCAAACCAGTATGAAAGGACAGGTTTAAGGACAAGTTTAAGGAAAGTAAATCTTGACAGCTGGAAGTGTTAGTTTATGGATCCTGGACAGTATGTGAATCATAGATGCTCTTTATTGAAACAAAATGATAAATAAGGTAAGAATTAAGATATTATCATGTAACAAACAATGTTATGTATATGTATGCCCTTTTTTATGTAATGCTCATACATGGTTTTATATATCAGTGATTGTGTTAGGATTTTATGAAACTGGTATAAGTACACACCTGTCTTTCACCTTGCTTGAAGTATTTTCTGAAATGCCAGTTTTGTCAATACAACATTCAGCATTTCTATTTTTATTTGTTACAAACTTCAGCAGGAATTAAATGTACAAGTGTAATTTTTTTTTTCCTTCTTCCATCATTTGTGATGAAATGAATCTTTTCTAAATAGTCACATGGTGAACAAAAAGTCCAAACTGGCTGATTCTCCTCCATGCAGATTGAGCATCGTCAGCCTAATGGCCCAGTTATCCTCCAACCAATTTCACTGGTTGGTTTTTTTTAACTAGGTTTTTTTTAGAAATCTAGACTAGTTGCAATAACTGACACCTCACTGAATGAGGAGAAGAAAATTGTTTCAGAGATTGATCGTCTTAAAAGTTGTTTTTTTTTTTTTTTTAAGTTGGTAATTTACCAGTAATTGCTGGTTAACATGACCACTGGTGTATTAATATGTAATATGTACATGAATGGAAATACATTTTGTATATTTTTTTTCAAATATTTAAATTTCCAGATGCGCCTACTGGGACAGCTAGAGTCCTCGCTGATCTATAAAAATGAGGAGAAAATTAACACAGCCATTCAGTAAGTGTCTTCTTTCTGACAGATAAAAAGGATGGTGACTGCAGTAAAACTGGTTTAAATAATAAAGGTAGATAGAGGTGTATGGTGTAGTTTTACAAGGTGGCAGAGGGAGTGAGTCAAGTGAGAAAAAAATGAGTAGAAAGTATGAGAATGTATAAATAAAAAAAACATACAACATCCGATATTTTGGCGTGAGCCTTTTTCAAGGATTACATGTACAAACGAGACAAAAACAAATAAATAAACAAAAAACTTATCTTAATATGGCCTCTTCTAGAAGTAGGAAACAGAGAAATGCGTGTCCGCTAGAAGATGCATAGGGACCACTCGGGCCACACAAAGGATAAACCGATAGAGCCAATCGTAAAGAAGAGGTGGAGAGAAAGAGGAGGAAAATAGGTGATAGAAGGGGGGGGGGAAGGCAATAGAAACATGATAGCCACTAGAGGAGAAGGTGTTGGGGGGGGGGGGAGAAATGTGAAGCGGAGAGATAATGAATGAAGAACATAAACACCTGCAGGGAGAAAATGTGAAACTGGTGAATAGGACAAGACCCTATAAACACCAGTATGTTGCCAGAAAAGAAAAGAGAGTGGGGGTAGGGAGGGGTAGCTAGGAGAAAGAAAGAAGAGTTTTAAAAAAAAAGGAGGGGGGAGTGGAAAACTAAAGAAGTTACAGAAAGCTGAAGACATTGTTAATTCCATCTGGGTGGAGATAGCCTGCCTGTTAAATAAGGCACTGTTATATAGCCTGCCTGTTAAATAAGGCACTGTTATAGGACCCTCTGAGATCGTACATCAGCAGAACAAGAGCGGATCGCACTAACTGAAATGTCCTGTTTTCACCTGTGGTTGCTAAAGCAAAAATGTTTAGCCACAGGTGTCCAGGCCCTCTTAGAAATATCATTAAGATGTTGGCGAAAACAATCTCCTAAGCATAAACTGGTCTTCCCTATGTACTTTGTACCACAACTTTTGCACATAATGACATAAATAACATTGCGTGAAGTGCATGTGAAACCCTCCTGAACTGATAACATGGACTTAGGAAAGGAGATCTGGCTAACCTCAACAACAAACGGACAAGTGTTGCATCTACGGCATCCGCAATGTCTGGTACCATAAAAAGTGTCATCTGTCTTAAGGCGACTATGAACTAAAAGGTCTCTGAGGTTCTTGTCCCATCTGTAGGCCACCAATGGTCCCCAAAAAGTTCATGTGTATCTGGCTCGTCTGGAGGAGATGGAGATGGCGGAACAGTATATTCTTAACTGCCAAGCTATGAGGGTGGTGCGTGAGTACCAGTTTAACTCTGTCCGAGCTACAATGTGGTTTAGGAGTGAGGGCTTGTTTCCACGATATATGGCTGACGCGGTTCCAAGATGATGAGAGAACATACTCTGGATAGCCACGTTGATGGAAGAAATCTAGCATTTTATGGCCTTGATCCTGGAAATCAAAATCCTCAGTACTCAAACGTCGCAACCTAAGAAGCTGGGAAAAAAGGAATAGAGTCATTACATGATCTGGGATGGGAGGACGAGTACAAGAGATAGCTACCCCTCCCTATCGCCACCCTCTTTTCTTCTCTGGCAACATATTGGTGTTTATAGGGTCTTGTCCTATTCACCAGTTTCACATTTTCACCCTGCAGGTGATTATGTTCTTCATTCATTATCTCTCCCCCCAACACCTTCTCCTCTAGTGGCTATCATGTTTCTAATGCCTTCTACCACCTGTTTTCCTCCTCTCTTTCCACCTCTTCTTTATGTTCTTTATGACTGGCACTATAGGCTTATCCTTTGTGTGGCCCACGTGGTCCCTATGCATCTTCTAATCGACATGCATTTATCTGTTTCCTACTTCTGGAGGCCATATTAAGATAAGTTCTTCGTTTAGTTATTTGTTTTTGTCTTGTTTGTGCATATAACCATTGAAAAAGGCTCACGCCGAAATATCGGATGTTGTATATTTTTCATTTATACATTCTCATACTTTCTATTCGTTTTTTTCTCACTTTACTCACTCCCTCTGCCACTTTGTAAAACTACACCATACACCTCTATTTACTTTTCTTATCTTCTTTCTGAGTACTGTATCAGGCTTGGCATTATGTGTGATAAATTACAAAATTCATCGTTACAGATACTATCTGTGCGTGTCTTTCATTCCATATGCTTTATGCTAAGAGCATTTTTTTTTTCAGAGATTTTCATCATTTTTCAGGTCTAGCATTTGTTGCCATAGAATCTCAGATGCCTTGCTACGTCTTGGAAAAATTATAAAAAATAAAAGTTTGTGGATTTGGTTTGAAAACAGAAATTGAGTTTTGACTGTATTTGAGTTAAATAAATGAATAGATACAAAAATGAACTAGTACTGTCTTTCACTGCCCTTTGTCGTTGTTGTATCCCCCCCCCACCCCCACCCCATCATTCTTTCTCTCTCTGTCTTCTTCTGTTTCCCTCCTCGTAACATCCATCCATTTCTGTAACTATCCATGTAGCAAGCCATCCTTCTCATCTAGGGGAGCATAGAGTAGGACAGAACTAAGCAGCAGAAATGATTTAAGTCACCCAGTGAGGGTTGAACAGAAGTAGCAAAAGGTTAAGACCATGTGAACAGTGACTGCACACTGTGTGTGGCTTTTATGAACAGGAAGCGGGAGCCAAAACTGAGGAAAAAAAAAACAAACAAACACACACACGCACGCACACGCACACACACACACAGATGTAAGCATAAAGGATACTGACTGTGTTTGATTGTGCCAGTGGTTCTCAGCCTTTTTTTCTTAATGCGCCTTGCACCCCTTTTTTGGGACAGTCTGGTTGGCTGAGTGGCTAGGCTCTCGGTCTTCTAATTCAGTGGTAGCAGGTTAAAGTCCCAACAGTGAGGATTTTTTTTTCTAGTACCACCACTGCATAATATTTCAACATTTTGTGGTCCGCAACCCGAAAAAAAAAAGAAAACCCCTCAAAATTCCCCACTCTGGAGGGAGTTCCTTACTAGTTAAGGAGAAGCCTCGGAGTATGAATATCAAAAAATATTTGAATAAGTCATGAGAGTAGCTGTTCAGTTTAATCATGCTCTGTGATTTCTACAAGAGCTGATATATATATATATATCAGTCAGTCAGTCATTTGTATGTCCCTTGTGGAACTTTGCCTCCCTAACAGTTCTCCTGTAGGCCTCTCGGTTGTAAGCAAGATGCCCTGCTGCTGATGCATCCATTTGAAGATCATCAACGATGACTTACAACCATCTTTGCCTTGGTCTTCCTCTCTCTCTTTTTCCCATTATGTATCCTTCCAAGACTGTCTTCTGTAAATTATCATGACGTTTAATATGTCCAAAATATTTAAGATTTCTCTGTTTAATCTTCTTAACTAGCCAACCTTCTTCCATATTAAGTTCTTGTAGTATGGAAAAGGAGAAAAGAGGAATGGATAAGTGAGACCACATGGGAAAAGATAGAGCAAAGAAAAGAAATCAAGAAAAAATTACTGAACACCAAATCACAACGGCTTAAAGAACGAGTTTTAAGTAATTATGCACAAAAAGACAAAGAAGTGAAGGAATCATGCCGTCAAGATAAACGTCAGTATTATGACAACTTAGCAGAGACAGCAGAGAAAGCAGCATATACAAATGACATGAAAACCATATATAAAATCACAAAGCAGATGACAGGTAACTTCAATACAAGATGTGAAAGTGCAGTAAGAACACAAAATGGACAACTGGTCAGTGGAGAAAGAGAAAAAATTGAAAGATGGAGGGAACACTTTAACACCCTACTAAACAGAACACAAGCAGCACAAGCAATAGATATACCTGAAGCAAAAGCGGAACTAAACATCAATACAGGACCAATAACAATAAATGAAGTAAAAGAGGCGATAAAGATGCTAAAATCAGACAGGGCACCAGGTGAAGATGAAGTGACTGCTGAGATGTTGAAAGCAGAAGAAACAGAAACACCAAAACAACTTTGCCGGATATTACAACAAATTTGGGATTTAGAAAAAGCCCCAGAGGAGTGGAAAACTGGTCTTATAGTAAAACTACCAAAGAAGGGTGACCTCAGAGATTGCGGGAACTGGAGAGGCATTACCCTACTGCCACTCACTAGTAAAGTATTTTGCAGAATAATCATCAACAGAATTGTACCAACACTTGAGGAAAAACTTCGGAAAGAGCAGGCAGGATTTAGGAAAGGAAGATCATGCATAGACCATATATTTGTACTTAGACAAATATTAGAACAGGCAAATGAGTGGCATAGCACAACATATGCATTATTCATAGATTTTGAGAAAGCCTTTGACAGTGTCAACAGAGATGCACTGTGGAAAATCCTAAGATGGCATGGCCTCCCCCATAAAATAGTTAATGTAATCAAAGCCCTATACGAGGGTTTTCAGTGCAAAGTTATCTGTGGAGAACATACCTCCAGCAGCTTTAGGGTACAAACAGGAGTGAAACAGGGATGTGTACTATCACCAACATTATTTATCTTGGCAGTAGACTGGTTAATGAAGGAGGCAACATCAGACAAACGCAGAGGATTACAATGGACCCTTAACACAGTGCTGGAGGACCTTGACTTTGCGGACGACATTTGTCTATTATCAAGCAGTCACAAAGATATGCAAGATAAAATAAACAAGTTAACCCAGAATGCAAACAACATAGGACTAAAGATCAACGTAGGAAAGACAAAGTTAATGAAGCAAAATGTGAACAACAGAAATGTACTCAGAGTAGATAACAAGTTAGTGGAGGAGGTCAACGAATTTGTATACCTTGGCAGCAGAGTAGTAGAAAATGGAGACAGCACAGAGGACATCAACAGCAGACTTACTAGAGCAAACCAGGCTCTTGCAATGCTACAGAATATATGGAAATCAAATAAACTAAGCATAAATATGAAAATCAGGATATTTAAGAGTAATGTTCTAAGTGTACTACTCTATGGAAGTGAATGCTGGAAAATCACCAAAACCATAGAAAACAAGTTGAATTCTTTCAAGACTAAATGTTTACGTAGAATTAAAAAAATATTTTGGCCAAACACCATAAGAAATAACATCTTATTGGCAGAAATGCAGATGAAAACACTGACAACAATTATTGAGGAAAGACGCTGGCGATGGTTGGGACATGTGCTCCAAATGACTGACAACTCACTACCAAAAATAGCACTAAGATGGACACCACAGGGGAGCAGAAGTAAGGGTAGACCAAAAGAGACATGGAGAAGAACAACAGAAAGGATGTTGAGCAATAGAGGGCTCACCTGGGCAAGAGCAGAAAAAAAGGCGAAAGACAGGCATTTATGGAAAACCCTTGCGGAAGCCCCATGTGCCCTGGGCACTTAAGGTTCAGAGAGAGAGACATGTAATCCTCAAAAAAAGGCTCACGCTGAAATATCAGATGATGTATGTTTTTCATTTATACATTCTCATATTTTCTATTCGTTTTTTCTCACTTTACTCACTCACTCTGCCATTTTGTAAAACTACACCATACACCTCTGTCTACCTTTATTGTCTTCTTTCTGAGTGCTGTATCAAGCTTGGTATTATGTGTGATAAATTACAAAATTGATCGTTATGGATACTATCTGTGTGTGTCTTTCATTCCACGTGCTTTATGCTAAGAGCATTTTTTTTTTTTCAGAGAATTTTCATCATTTTTCAGGTCTAGCATTTGTTGCAATAGAGTCTCAGATGCCTTGCTACGTCTTGGAAAAATTATAAAAAAATAAAAGTTTGTGGATTTGTTTTGAAAACAGAAATTGAGTTTTGACTGTATTTCAGTTAAATAAATGAACTGATACAAAAATGAACTAGTACTGTCTTTCATTGCCCTTTGTCGTTGTTGTATCCCCCCACCCCATCACTCTTTCTCTCTCTGTCTTCTTCTGTTTCCCTCCTCGTAACATCCATCCATCTCTGTAACTATCCATGTAGCAGGCGATCCTTCTCATCTAGGGGAGCATAGAGTAGGACAGAACTAAGAAGCAGAAACAATGTCAGTCATCCAGTGAGGGTTGGATAGAAGTAGTAGAAGGTTAAGCTGTGTGAACAGTGACTGCACACTGTGTGTGGCTTTTATGAACAGGAAGCAGGAGCCAAAACTGAAGAGGACACACACACACACAAAAGAGATATAAGCATAAAGGATACTGACTGTGTTTGATTGTGCCAGTGGTTCTCAGCCTTTTTTTTTTAATGCGCCTTGCACCCCTTTTTTGGGACAGTCTGGCTGGCTGAGTGGCTAGGCTCTCGGTCTTCTAATTCAGTGGTAGCAGGTTAAAGTCCTAACCACTGCATAATATTTCAACATTTTGTGGTCCACAACCTGAAAAAAAAAAAAGAAAACCCCTCAAAATTCCCTACTCTGGAGGGAATTCGTTACTAGTTAAGGAGAACCCTTGGAGTATGCATATCCAAAATATTATTTGAATAAGTCATGAGAGTAGATATTCAGCATAATGATACTCTGTGAGTTTTACAAGAGCTTATATATATATATATCAGTCAGCCAGTCATTTGCATGTCCCTTGTGGAACTTTGCCTCCCTAACAGTTCTCCTTTAGGCCTCTCGGTTGTAAGCAAGATGCCCTGCTGCTGATGCATCCATTCACAAATCATCAACGATGTCTTGGAACCATCTTTGCCTTGGTCTTCCTCTCTCTCTCTCTCTCTATCCCATTATGTACCTTTCCAAGACTGTGTTCTCTAAATTCTCATGACATTTAATATGTCCAAAATATTTAAGTTTTCTCTGTTTAATCTTCTTAACTAGTCAACCTTCTTCAATATTAAGCTCTTGTAGTATGGATATATTTGTTCTTTTTTGTGTCTATGATATTTGAGGGACTCTTACATTCAAAAGCATTTATGTGTTTATCAGCTGTCTTGTTAAGTATCCAGGTCTCACAGGCATATGCTGTGATGGAAAGATGCATGCTCTTAGAAGTCTTATTTTTGTAGTTCTGTCTGTCCCTCTCCATACCTTCTTTAGTTGTTTTACTTTCTGAAGACTGATAGATGTCCTCATTTTAATTTCCCTCATTGTATCTCCATTGTTAGTAATGATCCAAGATATTCAAAACTTTCCACCTCTTCCAATTTTCCCTCATTGATACATTTATCAGCTGCCTTATTTGTTTTGTCAGATGTCATCAATTTAGTTTTCTTTGCATTAAGATAGAGGTTTTGCTCTTCACTGTTCTTACGGATTTACATAATTAGGTTTTTCCATTCCTTTTTGTGTTGTGGACAGTAATACTGTGTCGTTGTGCTTCAGAATTGTCTTCTAAGATGAAAAGTGCTAGTAGGTCTTATGCTAGTAACTGAACTGGGTGCTGTGTGGCTGAATGCTGAGTAAATGCCCTTCTTTTTCTGCAGGAGGCTGGAGTGGAACCTGAAAGTGCAGCCCTTTAAACTGAACGAGGAGAAGAAAATTGTTTCAGAGATTGACCGTCTTAAAAGATCAAAGAAAACACTTGTGTATGTAGAGAAGCTTATGAGTCTCGTTTGTTCACATTAATTGTGAACGTTAGTTTTTTAAACAATAATTTTTGTTTTTAAATGGATTTGACCAAAGTCATCAAATTTATCTTTTTTTTTTTTTTTAATGACAGACTCCAATTAGCACATACTCCAGGAGCGTTTAGGGGATGCAACCCTAAATGAAGTCTGGGATCATGGAAGACATATATGTCACCAGAGCTTAAAGAAAATAGGAAATTCTAGTTTGTTTATAGGGCTTCAGATTTAGAAAGAAAAAAAAAAACACATTTGATGAACGTAGGATTCACAAAAATAAGAAAATCTAACGAAATTCGTGAACAGCCAGACAATTCTTATTAAAAATTCACTTTAACTGTTAAATCACGAAGAAGTGTAACATGTGATTGTGGTGGCTTGAGTGTGATGTAAATGGTAAGGCCAAAAAAAAAAAAAATGATTACACTGGGAATGATCCCTTTTTATAGAAAAACCTAGAATGTAGGAAGTCCTGACCACATCTGTAGGATGTGGCCCAGTCGGTGATTACCGTAGAATCTGACCATCAGAACAGTTAACTGCAATAGTGCAACATGGGATCCCCAATAAGAAGATGTCAATTTGGAAAATAAATGTGATTTTCACATATGCACAAAGAGGAGATGTCAGTGAAAATAATAAATATGAATTTCACATTCAAGCCACGCAGCTCCCACTTGAGTAGAAACTGCATCTCCTCACTGTTCATCGTGCCAAACAGTCAGTCACAATAAGTGCATAAATCACAATGAGTATGTAAATCACAGTGGGCATATAAATCAGTGTATAAATCATAGTGAGTATATAAATCACAGTGAGTTTATAAATCACAGTAAGATTAGTCATAATGGGGATAGTATATTTTTTTAAAAAATCATGAAAAAAATTATGTGAAAAGAATATTATGGCCTTAATTTTTACCCTACTGTCAGTTTTTCTGTTTTGAAGTATTCACTTAAAAAACTCCATACTGATGATAATGCGGCCTAAACTTTTATAACCAATGAGACAGTTTGTTTTTTTTTTCAACTTAGACCTCGTGCATTTATAATAGTAAGGTTTAATAATTAAATATATAAAATAATAAAAATATTAGTAAGTATTAATAATTCACCAGAACAATAGAAAACAAGTTGAATTCTTTCCAGATTAAATGTTTACGAAGTATTCGAAAAATATTTTGGCCAAACACCATAAGAAATAACATTTTGTTGGCAGAAATGCAGATGAAGCCACTGACAGCAATTATTGAGGAAAGATGCTGGTGATGGTTGGGACATGTGCTCCAAATGACTGACAACTCACTACCAAAAACAGCACTAAGATGGACACCACAGGGGAATAGAAGTAAGGGTAGACCAAAAGAGACATGGAGAAAAACAACAGAAAGGATGTTGAGCAATAGAGGGCTCACCTGGGCAAGAGCAGAAAAAAAAGGCAAAGGATGGGCATTTGTGGAAAACCCTTGCAGAAGCCTCATATGCCCTGGGCACTTAAGGTTCAGAGAGAGAGATTAATAATTAGTAATAATAATATTTTGATGTACAGTTCCACACTCAAGTTTCTTGCCTTTTTATCACAGACAATACCTGGCTCTGAAACAAGAAATTGCTGGAATTCGAGATGCACAGCGGTGCATGAGAGAAGAAAGAGATGTATGTAATAGTTTATATTGTTTATGTATTTTTTTTTTTTTTATGTCTGACTTTGGCAAGAAACATCTTGCATTCTTATGCTGATTCATTCATTTGCATGTCCTTTGTGGAACTTTGCCTCCTTAGCAGCTCTCTTGTAGGCCTGTCGGTTGTGAGCAAGTGGCCTGCTGCTGATGCATCCATTTGCAGATCATCAACGATGTCTTGCAGCCATCTTCGCCTTGTTCTTCCTCTCTTTTCTTTTTCCCATTATTTACCCTTCCAAGACGGTCTTCTGTAGGTTATCATGACATTTAATGTGTCCAGAACATTTAAGTTTTCTTTGTTTAATCCTCTTTACTAGCCAGCCTTCTTCAATATTAAGTTCTTGTAGTATGGATATATTTGTTCTTTTTTGTGTCCATGATATTTGAAGAACCCTTCTTTAGTATTTTCATTTATGTAGCATTTATGTGTTTCTCAGCTGTTTTGTTAGGAATCCAGGTCTCACAGGCATATATTGCAATGGGAGAGATGCATGCCCTTAAAAATCTTTTTTTTTTTTTTTAGTTCTGTCTGTTCCTCTCCACAGATTCTTTAGTTGTTTTACTTTCTGATGAGCGATAGATGTCCTCTTTTTAATTTCCCTCATTGTATCTCCATTATTAGTTAGTAGTGATCCATTATGCTGGTAATTTTGTGAAAATGACAAACTGGCAGGTTATCTCCAGGTGGTATGGTTCTGCTACAGGTTTCTGTGAAAACTATTTGTGTAAATCAGGTTAAAGAAAATTTTCGTATTAGGACATGCAGAATTCATTCAGACAGATTGTGATTTGCCATACAGCCAAAACAAAAACAACAAATTTACTGCATAAATGGAGGGCAAGGATTTGGATTCTGAGATGAAAAATCTTGGTAACTGAAGTAAGAAAAAGATCAAGTTTTATAATAGTGAATTATGGCAGGTATGAAGTTTTGTAGACTTTACAAGAATTCATCTTCTCTTGAGATGTGATGGCTAACCTCAGCCAAACTTCCTTGTTTTCCCAGACACAAGAGTAAGGTACCCACTTTCAACTGGATCATCCAGATATATATATAGAGAGAGAGAGAGAAAGAGAGATAATATTTAGATGTTTGTTACATACAGTTATTTCTTCATTCTTTTCTATTTGAACTTAATAATGATGCTTAATGTCTTATTTTGTACAGTTTCATTTCTGCTTATTTCTTGGACAGAGTATTCAGCTTTCTGATTTTGTCATTTTCTGTTGTATGCATTTACAAATATGTGATGCTTCTCGCTGCCTGTCTTCATTTTCAGACATACTTCCATGCTGTCGGGAAATTAAATTCGGATGAGGAGAGGTTACGAAGAAACAGTACTTCCACTAGGACAGCCATTTTATTGCTTAAACAGCGTAAGATTGTTGAACTGTAATATGTACTCATTCATTCATTCATGTGCATGTCCCTTGCGGAACTTTGCCTCCCAAACAGCACTCCTGTAGGCCTGTCGGTTGTGTGCAAGATGGCCTGCTGCTGTTGCATCCATTTGCAGATCGTCAACGATGTCTGTAATATGTACTGTTTGTGAATATTAATTATTAACTTGTACAGACTCTTATGTTAATTCGTATGGGCATTATTCGATTACAATTTATGAAACTTTTTGATGTCAAACATTTAACTGATAATGTACTCTTAAATAAGAGGACACTTTTTTTTTACTGAAAAAAGCAAATACATCACAATAGCAACAAAAAGTACAATGTACAACACAATTTTCCTCATAGCTGTATGCTACCAGTGTTAAACATGGACACTACCAGTCAGACACACAAGGAAAATCATTATGACAGAAGTGAAATGTTTAAAAGTTAAAACAAAAAAGTAAAGATAATCCTGTCATGCCTTAGAGGCATATAGGGATATGGTGTTAGTGCCCATATTTTCCTTGACCTGTCAGCACACTAGAGGGTGATATGGTCAATATCACGCCTGGCCACCTTTCCTTCCCCAACTCCAGAAGAAGTTGAGTACCCATTTCTACATCTGGGTGACTGGGGTGACTCTGGCCGAATTCGAACCCCTGACCTTCACCATAAGAGACCAGTGCACTAACCACTTTGCCACTGAGACACCCACGTTTAAGGAGAATATTAAATGTGACAAGAAGAGATCAAATAAGAAATGACACCATCAGGGTGAAGATTGGACTAACACTAATATTCACTACATACAGAAACAGGTCATTGAATAGTTTGGCCATGTTACACAGCTACTGCCAGATCTTACATCCTTCCTGTGCCGTTAAGTGTCACATAGGGCTTGCATAGTTGTTTGCTGAATTGTCCTGTTTTCAGCGAGTTTTTCAACTTCATCAAGGGATGTTATGCCCACCAAACTGGCTTCTCTTAACATTGTCCTCTTTAGAGTTTCACATGGTTGAACTCTTCTTCTTTGGCTTAATGTGCTCCACTTGATAGCTTGTTTTGGTAATCTCTGATTGTTTCTTCTCATTAGATGGCATACATATGTCCATCTTATTTTTCTGATCACCTGGTTGTTGTTTGCTCATCTGTCTTATCTCTGTGTTGTTCTTAAATCTATTCCACTTTATACCAAGTATTTTCCTGAGGCATTTGTTTTCAAAATAGTCTAAATTTCTTGTCTATTTCTTTAGTTGATTTCCAGCTTTCGCATGCATAAATGAGTATGGATATCACATTTGAATTGAGTAATCTTAACCTAGTTTTTGTGCTTATTACTTTTGAATTCCATATGTTCTCAAGATTCTTGAAGGACAATGCTACTTTTGCAATTCTAATTCTAACTTACTTCCTGGTGTCACCATCCTGGTCAAGGTATGCAAATTGATGGCAGATGGTGTACCACAAACGCTCACATTAAGAATTGTAAGAAATAGAGGAAGAGGCTGCCCTCGCAAAGAAATGGAGGGTGGAAATTACAGAAACCTTAAATATTTCATTCATTCATTCATTCATTTACATGTCCCTTATGGAACTTTGCCTCTCAAAAAGCGCTTCTGTAGGCCTGTCGGTTGTGAGCAAGATGGCCTGCTGCTGATGTATCCATTTGCAGATCATCAACAATGTCTTGCAGCCATCATCGCCTTGGTCTTCCTCTTTTTCTTTTTCCCATTATGTACCCTTCCAAGACGGTCTTCTCTAGATTATCGTGACATTTAATGTGTCCAGAATATTTAAGTTTTCTCTCATTAATCCTCTTTACTAGCCAGCCTTCTTCAATATTAAGTTCTTGTAGCATGGATATATTTGTTCTTTTTTGTGTCCATGATATTTGAGGAACTCTTCTCTAGCATTTACATTCAAAGCCATTTATGCATTTCTCAGCTGTTTTGTTAAGTGTCCAGGTCTCACAGGCATATGTTGCAATGGGAAAGATGCATGCCCTTAAAAATCTTATTTTTGTGGTTCTGTCTGCTCCTCTCCACAGATTCTTTAGTAAACATTCCATTATCCAAAGCAAATAGACCAGAATGTGCGTGGAGAATGCACAAAATATAGTCATTTATAAAGGAAGAAAGTCTGAACTTTTCTATAAAAGGACTGATTTAAAACAAGGTGACACATCTCCATTACTATTCCACCTAGTACTAGAAAAGGTAATCAGAAAAGTGAAAGAAGAAAGCAGTACAGGAGAACAAGCTAAAATACTAGAATACGCTGATGACATCAACCTGGCGGGGGGAAACTATGCAAGAAGTCACCAATGCCTGCATACACTTGAAAGATGTGACACTAAAAGTGAGCTTGATCATTAACCAAGATAGGACAGAATATATGAAGATAGCAAGAGACCAGGGGTAGAATGATCCAGGTTATATAAATGTTGGAGATATGATCATTAGGAAAGTGGAAACGTACATGAATATCTAGGCACAACCTACAACATAAGCAATATAGTAAGCAAGGAAATTAACCGTGCCGGAGGAAGAAACGTGGGCGTTCACTTGGTACTGGAGTAAAAGTGCAGGTCTTGAATGAAAACAGTATTTCCATGTGCTTCCGTGTACTTATTATGTTTCAAAATATAACTAAATGTATGAAGATTTCATAAATGCAGAGTTTTTTAGGAAAAAAAGAAGTAATGTCATGTTTTTAGACAATGATTATATGCAACTTACCATCAGAAAGGCCTAGAGGTACAATACATACCATCTGAGATGTGTAGATCTACCTGTTGACGTCATATTGTGATTCATGTTGCATTATCGGGAGAATAATGTCTGAAATAACGTTCCACCCACTTCTCCAGTCATCTAATATATCTAGATCTACTTGGGATACATTCAAGAACAGTGGTCTGGTCACAGGCCATGTTCATACCCCTGTCTGCATCACCGAAAATTGAAATTTCTCGATGTTTCTCTTCGTTTTACTCGTTCGACATCGCTCATAACTAAGCACTCTTTCGCCATTTTGAAACGTATCACTGGATACGGGCACGAAATGTGTACATTCTAAACGTTACACCAGTTTATTTTTAATGAAACAAACCGGAAGCGTCAGATATCTGACAACTGGCAGGGAAAGAATTAAAAGCAGAGTACAGATAGGGAATAAAATACACTTTACCCTGCAACACCTGTTAAAATCCAAAATCCTGTCCCAAAACACCAAAATAACAATCTACAAAATTATAATAAGACCAGCCGTTGTGTATGGATCATAAACGTGGAGTACAACAAAGAAAGATGAACAACAATTGCAAGTCTTTGAGAACAAGACCCTAAGAAGAATCTTTGGGCTGATAAAGGATACCAACAGTAGAGAACAGAGTACTAGAAAGAACACTGAACTGAACAGCTTATTTAAATCCCAGTGATTTATAAACATCTTGAAACTGAACAGACTACGCTGGGCCATGTAAAGAAAATTGAAGAGAACAGACAAATGAAAATTATGTATGTACAAGAGATGAAACAAACAAGATCAAGACAGAGATGGAGAGACAGCATATGATAAGAAGAAGAAGCAAATGTCCTTTCAAGACATCTTATTTGTCCTCTCAGTTCTGAGAGATATATGAAGAAGGAGACAAGACAAGACTCATTAAGAAATTGATTGATATACACTTTACAGAAATTAATGTATATTTTCATGAATTAATATGGCAAATTTATTTTTGAAAAAAAAACTTATACCAAAAGGGCCCTAGGGTCTACCCAGCCTCTTAGGTACCAGAGAAATCTGGGAAGATAAATGTGGCTGGGAGTTATACTGACCACATCACACTTTCATGTGCTGATGGGCTTGGAAATAGGGTCTAACACTGTTTCCCCATTATGCCTTAATTGCATGGAAATGAGGATTTTATCTCTATAGTTAAAGAAAACATCATTCATAAAAACTAGTATTGCACTTTTACAGAAATTGTTTTTATATGTTTTCAGAAATTGATGAGTTGTATGAAAATAAGAGACAGCTGGTGGCAAACAACAAGAAACAAATGGAGGAATATCAGGGAGGGAGAGAAAAGCAGCGGAAGGAAACCTGGAAGAGGAGGGAGGACTTTCGGAAAGCTGCCATCGCAGATAGAAGAAAGCAGCAGTAAGTTTATTATTGCATGTGCTGATCACAGTAAGTTTATTATTGCATGTGCTGATCACAGTAAGTTTATTATTGCATGTGCTGATCACAGTAACTTTATTATTGCGTGTGCTGATCACAGTAGGTTTATTATTACATGTGCTGATCATAGTAAGTTTATTATTGCGTGTGATGATCACAGTAAGTTTATTATTGCTTGTGCTGATCACTGTATTAGTGTAGTCCTGTTCTTTTTATTCTTTTAGTTTTGTTTCTTTGCTTTCTTTGATAGCTGTTTTCTATTCATTGTTCATATGATTTGTCCTTTTGTAGAACATTGCTCTTTTGATAGCCAGTCTGTAAAAATCTCAGTGTCTACTTGGTTTGAGTGAGTGTGGTTAGTAATTCTCACGGATGCAAGATTAGTACCGGAAGCTCTTCAGTGCAACAAACTACCAGACTTAAGGATGCCTTGTCAAAAATTGGCTCACGACACCTTGTAGTGGATTCCAGCCCATTGTGGGATACCAGGCAGTGAGAAAGCTGACCATCTGGCCAAAAGAGGGAACTGAAATGGAGCAACCAGACATACCAGTCACCTGTAATCAGAAGAAAAGCATGATAAAAAGTTACAGGAAGCCACAAACACCACCACATGATGACTGTCACATACTGAACAGAAAAGAACAAGTCACCATATTCCATCTCCGAACAGGACACAGCTGACTCCGAAGTCGTATGTATACAAAGTTTAAAGTTGATACTGCTACTCTTTGTACATGTGCTCAGGTGCCCCAAACTGTGGAGCATGTCCTCCAGAACTGCACCAACTATGAGACACTGAGAAGCAATTACTGGCCAAGTGAAACCAGCAAAGAAGATAAGCTCTGTGATTCCATACACGAGGTTACAAAAAAAACCAGTGAAATTTATCCAAGAGGCAGGACCACAGATGTGAACAGGCAATACGTACAAAGAAGAAGAAGTGAGTGTGATCAAAAAAACTTTGGGCACCGGATATCACTGGAACTCTAAAGAGTAATGTCCAGGGCTTATGTTTTTTGGGGTTTTTTTTTTTTCGACAGCAGATCAGAGTGAATGTGCCATGTGGTACCCTTTTGCCATATCTAATGTTTTGAACTTACTGAACTCCATCCAGGCAAGTGGATGTGTATGACACTGTTTCTGGTGTTTGCTGGTGACAGCAGATCAGTAACTTTCTGTCCTCCTTTGCCCTGATAGATTATCATCATCATCTCATGCTGTCTCCCCATGGAAGGCCGGCTACAATGAATCCCCCAACTCTTCTCTGTTTCTTGTCGTGGCATTGCACTCGCTCAAGCTGGTTCCTGCCCATCTCTTGATGTTGTCCAACCATCTATGTCACTGTCATCCTTTTGTTCTCATCCCTTCCATCTTGCCCTCAAGATGGGTCTTAAATGTAGTATCATGCCTCTTGACATGCCCAAAGTATTTTAGCTGTCTTGTTTTTCTGATTTTCAATATTTTTTTTTTTTACTTGTAGCTGGTTAAAGCTTGTACAAGTAAAATTCTGTTAAAAATCATAATGGGGAGACTTCATAAGAAAATAGAAGAAGAAGTCAATATGGTCCAAGCTAGTTTCAGGCAAGGAAGAGGGTCAAGAGATCATATATTCAATGTAAGATTAATAATAGAGAAATGCAGAGAGTATAATGTGAATCTGTATTTATCCTTTTATAGACTACTCAAAGGCATTTGATTGTGTACAAGACCAGAAACTTTGGGAAATAATGGAAAAAATGGGATTTCCAACACATTTGATACAATTAACATCACTGCTGTATCTAGAACAACAAGCAACAGTAAGAATAAATGGTGAAACAACAACTTGGTTTAACATAAAACAAGGGGTCCGTCAGGGGTGCATATTTTCGCCTTACTTATTTAACTTGTATACTGAAAATATAATGAGGAATGTTAGAGAAGATGTAGACAAAGAATATTGCGATGCCATAACAATTGGAGGTTATGAAATACCAGAGATCATACTATCGACGGGTGCCAGTTGGCTAAGTCGATAGTACACTGTTCTCTCGTGGCTAGACGGCTGCTCGTCCTACCGGAGTCCGTGTTCGAATCCCAGGTAATTCTCTTGTGATTTTTCTTTCTCTCACATCTCACTAAAGTGCTTTGTCTACTATTTTTTCGAGGTCTAATCCTACAAAATTTGTTCTCTTACTTTACTTTATATCTGTCCCTTTCCTCAATCCATCTGAATTGTGGGCCTTTTGCTCTTTATATTAGTTCTGTCTCCTCATTGCAGGCCTCTTAGGAAGGCAAACTGGAGTTCCAATCTTAGCATCCAGAAATACAGTTTTAGGAATCTTATGGATGAATTGTGATTCTCATTCGTTTATTAAGATACATTAATCACTGGCGGTGATGTTTCTCAAATCTCTGACGTCCTTAGCATCTGTGTTCGGGTTGGTTGTCATTTTCCATAGCGTCTCTGTTTGGTTTGGTTGTCGTCTTCCATAGCATCTCTGCTCAGGTTGGTTGTCATCTTCCATAGCATCTCTGTTCAGGTTGGTTGTCATCTTCCATAGCATCTCTGTTCGGGTTGGTTGTCATCTTCCATAGCATCTCTGTTTGGGTTGGTTGTCATCTCGCATAGCATCTCTGTTCAGGTTGGTTGCCACCTCCTTTAGCATCTCTGTTCAGGTTGGTTGTCATCTTCCATACTATCTCTAATCAGACTGGTTGCCATCTCCCTTAATATCTCTTATCATATTTATTTGTCATCTCCTGTATTATGTCGAATTAGAAGCAGTTAACATGGCAGGAGATAAACTGATGATGTACACTGTATTTAAATTAATGGTGTGCAGTTACAGAAATGCATGTATATTTCATAAACCAGCATGGTAAATCTATTTTTTTTTCTAGAAATTAATACTGTATAGAAATTAGTTATTATACATTTGCAGAAATTGTGCAACTTCAGAAAAAAATTGATGAGTTGTTTGAAATTGATTGTTAATGGAACATTAATGAAATGAAAATAAATTAATCATAATTACATTTTTTTTTTTAAAATTACATTTTTTTAGGCTAATCCTGTCGACTTTGCTCACCTTAAGCCAGGGTTTTTTCCATCTGTTTATTACCACCAGTCATTTCTGTTCCTCAGAGCGGAACTAGAAATGGAAAAGATACCCTACGAGAAGCACATAAGCTGGTGTAACTCCCTGATAAAAGTGTTGAGTCGTCACAACAGCCTGGCCATTCAGGAACATGTCCCAGACAGCCTGTCACCGGCTTCCAGTACAGGTGAGTTGTCAGCCATGAGGTTGAGAGAGAGGTGACATATTAACGTTAAATCTCTTACTGTACCACTGGCCAAATGAATGGCTTTTGAGAAGTTAAAATAACCGTGGTCGTGCAGAATTGTTCTGTTGGTGAGAATTCATAACTTTAAACTGAAAATATATCATGTCAATTTCTACGAAAAAAAAAAGAAAAAAAGGTAGGAACTATATTGCTTGATTACAAATAGTGTTTGTGTGAGTTTGGGTATTGTTTGTTAGGGTTAGAGTTAAATGTAAAGAATAAGCTAATGAAGAAAATGAATGATTTTAGATGGAACTTTTAAACACAGCTTATATGGTATCATCCATCTAATCATTTGTTCCGTGTTACTGATGTAAAGAAAAATATAGGAGCATATCATTAGAAAAGAATTTATGTTTTGGTTTCTAAATTTATATATAAGAAATATTCAACACAAAAAATAATGCAGGGAGAAATGGACTGTTAGTTTCGGAAATGAAAATACATTAACTCTTTCCCTGCCATCCACGCTGTGGCGAGGTCTTCCGGTTAATCTAGTGACTGCCATCCTCATTATAGCGAGGTTTGTTTCGTTGCAGCGTAAAGCCGGTGTAACTTTTTATTGTACACGATTTATCTGTGCATGTCTGGTGACCTTTCATAGTTCAGTCCAAAGTGTGGCTAACAACCGAGTGAAATCGATGTTTTTAACCGAGAAATGTCAATATTTATTGTGATTTCGGAGGCATAAGGACATGTCCTGTGACAAGACCACTATTGTTTAATGTTCCCCAAGTAGATCTAGACCTATTAAATGGACTGGAGAAATAGTCAGAAGGTTATTTCAGACATTATTTTAATGAGAATGCCACCACATGACGAGATGGGATGAAAATTTAAGTAGATCTGGACATCACCGATGGTAAATATTGTACATCTAGCCTACATCGCCGATGGTAAGCAGTACACAGTTATCAGCTAAAGTCATCACACTTCTTTTTTTCCTAAAAATCTCTTCATTTATGAAATCTTCTTACATTTACAGCTATTTTCATGCATAATATGTATAAAGTGAGAATTCTTTGTACGTTCACTTTTACAACTATACCCCCTATACATATGAAGACCCGCACTTTTTGTGTGGCTCTGCGGCACGGGAAGAGTTAAGGTTTTCTTCTTCTTCTGTCTCCCTGGAGCTGCAAGATGGTGTTCTTTTGCGGCCAGCGTGGGGAAGATGCTGAGACCAGAAAAGAAAAATCTTGCTGGTTTGGGAGCAGGTCGTGATGTGTGATCTCAGTTTGTTTTGATGTAAGGATCTTCCTTATTCAGTCTGTTAGTGCAGCTAAAAAAAAAACAAAAAACAAAAGGTGTGTAATCTTCGTTAGCAGACTCCACCACCATGGCAATCCCTGCCCCATTAGTCAGGCCAGGCCTGTTACTGGGGGGTGGGGGTAGCAGCAGAAAGTTTGAACAGGGTCTTGGTCTGAGAATACATTAGGTTAAGATGGGGGAAAAAGGAATTAAAATTCTCTGAACTCATCTTGGTGTGCATACAGTTATAAGAAGACACTTTTTAAAAAAAATCTCTTGGTGGGTTGAGGTGGGGAGTTGGTGAACTGATAACAATTCAGCTTCCTAGACTGAAGACAATTAGTTCTGTTTCCATAGCCTTCTCTCCGCGCCCCCACCCCCCCCCCCCCCAAAGGGGAAAATGCTAATGTCCCAGAGTGCATGCACCCGTGTTGAGATCCTGTTTCCAAAAACAAAAAAAACGCTCAAATTAACTTTATTTTTTGGAGAGATTGGAGAACCTTATGACTATTATCCAGAGCGCAGCAACGATGATCCAGTAACATTTTACAAAAGTGCTTCCTACATTTATCTGTGGCTCACACTGATTCCACTTCGCAAAGCATTATTTGGCAGTCCAACAGCTCTTCCACAGTGAAGTTAAAATCTGATATTTTCAGAGGAAGAACACAAATAAGAAGATAAGAAGAAGCATTTTAACGTTTAATAATTATGTTCTGATAGCAAAACACAATCGGTGGCATGTGGTTTAAACATGATTTTGTAATTTTTTTTTTTTTTTTTGACAGAAGACCCTGAACCTGCAGAAGAAATTGATGATGGCCAGTATGTTTTGTTGAAGAAAAATGATGAGGGTCTTGATCACTCGCTGGGAACTAAAAGACCAAGCAAAAAGAATCGTCGGCCCCGCAAGCAGTCCTCAGTAAGTACAGTATGCATGAAAGTAGGTCACCTGTCATTGGCCTGGACCCATGAGGGTTACATGGTGAAGGTTACGTGTTTGGTCAGTTGATTATCTTCTTTCACTCATGGTCTGTTATTTCTTTAATGTCGCAACATGGACATTCTCTCTCTCTCTCTCTCTCTTTCTCTCTCCGGTCTGTACCAGTCAGGCATTGGTGGTCACTGATTTCCACAACCGTCTAACCTTTGCTTTTTGTACAAGATTTGGACAGTACTGCATGCTACTCTTTTAGAGTTCTTGTTTCTTTGCGCTGACATTCAGACATTTAATGAGTATATCAGAGTGGCCCCTCTTAGAATTCTCAGACAGCAGACTCAGAAAAGCAGGTTTCTTAACAGACCACATCTCCATGATGGAGCAGTCAAATCTTTACATTGTTGTCTGGACTGCGGTGGTGCAATATCCCATCTCAAAGGGAGATAAGAATAAGTTAGTGGCCAAACACTAGTTCATTGGTCCTGGTAACTAGTATAGCCAGTCTAAAGGTACAATATGTGAATTAGAGAGTGTTCAGTGCTTTCTTTATAATTAATATTTTTCTAAGGCCTGGCTCAGTTGCTCATGTAAATATATGACAGCATGAATGTGTTATGAGGATTTTAAAGGTGTTTGTATACTGTTCAAAAAAAGAAATGCAATACTATTGTAGTCATAATGGACACCAATTTCAAACTTGTATCAAAATTTTACTTTACTGATTTAATATTTGAATCTTGGCATGAATAAACTTTAAGATTTTAACAGTGAAATGATGTTCATTAAATTTGGTTTGGACTTTTATTCTTTGTGACAGAGGCCTCCATTTCAGTAAGGTGTATGGCCTCCTCTGGCCTGTATCAGAGAATGACATCTCCATGACATGGGTCTGATTAGCCATTGGATCTGTTGTTGTGGGATGGCTGCCCACTCTTCCCACAGTGCATGAGACAACTGTCAGAAATTGGTTGGCGCCACGTCTCTGGGGGACTTGTCTGTTGAGTTAATCCCATAAGTGTTCTGTTGGGTTCATGTCTGATGACATGGATGGCCATGGAATGGTCTGAACATTGTTGTCAGCGAGGAACTGGGTGGTGAGTTGTGCCACATGAGGTCGAGCATTATCCTGCTGAAAAATCGATCCTGGTGCAGCCAGAAGTGGAAGGATGTGAGGATGAAGAATTTTAACAACGTATCGTTTGGCATTCAGGCATCCTTCAGTTTGCACCAGGTCACTTCTTCCCATGAAGTTGATCGTCCCCCACACCAGTACACCTCCACCACCATGTGGAGGAGCCTCATCCACGCAGTTCTGGCTCATGCACTCTGCGGTAAACTCTTCTCCATCTATCATGTCACTGGAGCAGAAAGAATGATTCATCACTAAACCAAACCCTTCTCCAATCATTCACAGTGGTCCATTGACGATGCTGGTTCGCCCACTGCAGTTGGTTCTGGCGATGCCGGTCCGTAAGAACAGGACCTCTATAGTGTCTTCTACCCCAAAGACCAGCGTTGTGCAGTCAGTTCCTGACTGTTTGATCTGAAATTCGACGAGCTGCTGTCATTGACTGGACTGTTGAGGACACAGATGCAAATCAATTTCTGAAGTGACGCATATGAAGTGGTCTTCGGCAGGAGTTGTGACTATGGGTCTTCCACTGCGCAGCCAGTCTGTAACTGAGCCAGTTTCTTGAAATCATCTCCAAAGGCGACTAATGGTGCTTCTAACCACATTAAATTGTCTGGCCGCTACACTTTATGACTGTCCTGTCTGTAAATGTCCAATGATGATGAGTCGTTGTTCTCTAATGAGATGAGCCATACCTGCACATTGAATTTTCAAATGAATTGATTCAAGGAGCATCAATCTTTATAGGCATTCAATAACATGGTCAGTGAGTTTTGTGTTCAGTAAATTTCACGGGATTCGCATGAACCTGTCATGAGTTATTGTCAAAAATGCTGTTGTGATTAGTGTTGCTTTTCTTTGCTCATGAATCATCTGCTGGGTACAATTCAGGTCAGCACGTGAAGTTGATGTCTAAGTGAACGTTACAGGCAATTTGCCCTTGTCTGATTAGCAAACTTCAGTTTAAATCGTGGCATTGTATTTATTGCGTTTCTTTTTTTTTAATTGTATAAGTTAGGGGAAAAAAAAGCCTTTCATTTTTCCTAGAGTCTGGATCCTAATCCACTTTGTGAGTAGGGCCGAACCATACAAAGGTTCTTATTTATCACAGTAAAATGTACCATATTTCACTAAGTCCAGTCCATACATCTATCACTTAACTGCTTTCTTGTATATATGCTGTATATTTTTTTTTAACTGTGATATCCAAATTGTTGATATAAATCCTGTCACTTATTTCATCGTTTTTTTTTTTGTGGTGTTGTAAATCCAGCATGTTGTTCATAACAACCAGCTGCACGTGCGTACAACCCGAAAACATCGTTATATAAGGCGCAAGGACAACCAGTGACTAAGTGATGGGGTGAAAGATAGACATGGAGGAAACATAATATGACAGCTGTCCAGGCCTCTTGCCTTGCTCTGGACCTATGTCTGAAATTCCCCGTGATGATAATGTAATAATAAAAAAAAGAAGATCCAGCGGATATGTTTGATCGGGTGCCTGAGCAGGGACTAA
Source organism: Achatina immaculata (assembly GCA_009760885.1). NCBI lineage: Eukaryota > Metazoa > Mollusca > Gastropoda > Stylommatophora > Achatinidae > Lissachatina > Lissachatina immaculata. The sequence continues at coordinate 50,279,572 of CM019721.1, read as the reverse complement.
AAGCTGATTATGACCTTTTCTGTCTTCTGATCAGTGCTGTCTGGAAACAGGTCACAGTCATAACAACCTGGCAAATGAGATGGTGATCTATTGGATTTTCCTTGGGTGGAATTTATCGAAAAGTCTGTCAGTGTAGCTCACAATGGGGAGAGCATTCCACAGTGATAATCATCTAACAATATGTCATTATCATCATCGAGTAAAAGAAGAAACCATTGAGAACTATTGAGAATGAGATTTATATGTAAATGTTTATAAGTGCAAAAATATGTAAATGCAGTTTTAGGAGAGAGGTGTTCTCCCAGAAATCTGCAATATTGAAAAATATCTCGGGACCAGTACTTCATTTGTATATGTGTGTCATATGTAAAACAGCACCAGCTTTACTTCTTGTTGATTGTTCTGTTCCCAGATCAAGAGGGTCACGCTGTCTTCAGATATGGTGCAGCAGTTGACAGAGCTGGGGTTGAAGGCACCAAACTCTGTATCAGAGGTGGCAGAGGCTATTGAGAACTTAAGACTGAAGAAGGTTTGTGTTTGTGGTGGGTTTGTCAGTTTGTGGCAGACTGTCAGAATTGTTTCTGGTAGATTGTTAATATTGTTTGGAGAAACTGTCAGCATTGTTTGTGGCAGACTGTCAGCATTGTTTGTGGCAGACTGTCAGCATTGTTTGTGGCAGACTGTCAGCATTGTTTGTGGCAGATTGTCAGCATTGTTTGTGTTCTTCCCACTGCTTAAGCTTCCTGCAGGGATCTGATAATTACATTAGTCCGGGTTAAATTCAGCAGTTCGAGCACATATACGATCCACACAAAGATTTCAATCATTTGTATGTCCCTTGCGGAACTTAACCTCCCTAGCAGCTCTCCTGTAGGCCTCTCGGTTGTAACAAGATGCCCTGCTGGTGATGCATCTATTCGCAGATCATCAGTGATGTCTTGGAACTATCTTTGCCTTGGTCTTCCTTTCTTTCTTTTCCCCACTATGCACTCTTCCAGGATGGTCTTCTCTAAATTCTCATGACATTTAATGTGTCCAATATATTTAAGTTTTATCTGCTTAATCCTCTTTACTAGCCAGCCTTCTTCAATATTAAGTTCTTGTAGTATGGATATATTTGTTCTTTTTTGTGTCCATGATATTTAAAGGACTCTTCTGTAGCTTTTACATTCAAAGGCATTTATGTGTTTCTCATCTGTTTTGTTAAGTGTCTAGGTCTCACAGGCATATGTTGCGATGGGAAAGATCCATGCCCTTAAAAATCTTACTTTTGTAGTTCTGTCTGTTCCTCTTCACAGCTTCTTTAGTTGTTTAATCTTTAAAGAGAGAGAAGATGTCCTCCTTTTAATATCCCTCATTGTATCTCTATTATTAGTTAGTAACAATCCAAGATATTCAAAACTCTCCACCTCTTCCAGTTTTTCCTCATTGATACATATTTCAGCTGCCTTATTTGTTTTGTCAGTTGTCATTAATTTAGTTTTCTTTGCATTAAGATATAGAAAGAGTAAATCAAATTGAATAAATGTATATAAAACTGTATTGTTGTCACATGCCTACAGCAGCCTCCAATACAGATTGATGAAATACTAGAGTTGGCGATGGTAAAAATTTCATTGGAAAAGCAGTGAATTCAAGTAACAATAATATTTTATTAATTTTATTAATATCTCATTTTCTTGTCACTTTATGGGCAGGTTACAGCAGTTTATTTTATTTTGTTTTTGAGAAAAAAGAACTAATAGGGACTTGAATATTACAGAGAATTTTATGTATAATATTCATGTCTGGGAGGGGGCCCCCAGAATTCAATTATGTTATCGTAAACTTATTGCTACTGCTATTTTTCCCAGTATATGTGAGTTTAGCGAGACAACTCTTTCTACATGACCCAGTGGTCGTAATCTGTTCGCTTTTATAGTGGTGATAATTAAGATTATTTGTCAAAGTATAGATAACTGTTGATTCTGACTCCAAAGATTCTGTTATTTTAATCTCCAATGGGACCAGAATTCTTCTTAACGTTCTCTTCACAAATCATTGGAGTTATTTTTTTTTTTTTTTTGTTAGTCTTTCTTTGTTATACTCCATGTTTCTGACCCATAGATACAACAGTATTAAATGTAGATAAAATTGATGTTTTGCAGACAATTTTGGAACAAGATCAACAAGCCAGTGAAGTTGCCAGTGATGCAGGCATCTCTGCAACGGAAAGTCTTATCTGTGAGATGTCTCGCCAGGCTAGTAAGACAGAGAGCTGCGAGGAAATACTGGAGACGAACCCAGGTGAACAGGTGTACACCGAAATCCTGCGCAGGAGCCGCTTAGAGCAGGGAGATAATCATGAAAACTGGGAAGCTGAAGGAGGTGCTGTGGGTGGTCGTGAGGTGCAAGCAGAAGTCCTCAGCCCCAACAGCGACTCGACGGTGGAAGGCGATGCAGGTTCAAATGAGAGCCAGTCATCATTTGGTGAAAATGCAGAGAGTTCAGGCCATGACCTTCGTGTGCTTAGAAGATGCAGCATTGACAAAGAAGTAAAATCAGATGCAATGTCGGAATCCAGCCATGCACGTGGGGTAATGAAAGTCAGAGGAAAGAATCGGAGAGGTTTGCCAACAGAAAAGAGTTTATTGGCAAGTTCAGATTTATTAAATCCTGCCATGGATAAGTCCAAGGAAAATATAGTCTACAGGTTTAAACCTGAAATGGAAGGACCTTCAGAGATTACACATCGTTCAGTTAGCAATGAAAAACCAACATTTTTGTGCCTACCTTCAGCTCTTGACCAAGAAAGTCAGCAGGTCTTAGCTTTAACTTCACCAGTAGATTTTCCTTGCTTAAGACCCGCATGCAATTCATCAGGGAATCTTGCTTCGGATGTTGGCAGAAGATCTATATGTAACTTTTCTGCAGATGCAGTGAAATCTGGCCGTCATGTGAACAGAGCCTCTTCACCAACAGTGCCACATCTTACATTAGCAGCTCGGTTATCCAATCCGTCCGCAGCCACAGTGGCACAGCAGGCTCTCTTCCCAGCTGTACAACAGCCGCAGCCTGTTCTTGTTATTGACAATGAAGAATTTCCTTCCCTATCCCAGTCAATGTCTCAGTCATGGAAAGGATCAAATCTGTCCATGAGATCATCCAGTGGAAGTTCAGTCCACTTGGAGCAGCAGTTACAGTCATGCATCCGTCACTTGAGCAGCCTCACAGCCAGTCAGGTTACACACCAACCACATGCCCAGTCTGTCTTTCCACCGCATTCAGGCAATCAGCCACCGAACATCCTCGTGAATGAGGAGCTGCCAGATAGCCAACAGGTGTCGCAAAAATCTGGACCTCCTTCATGTTCAAACAGTCTTATATCCATGTCTCATTTACCCTCAGTGGATAAATCATCCACAGAAAAATGGGTAGAATCCAGTGTGGCCTTTGTCAAGGAATTCAGCCCCATCAACTGTGAGGATTCTGGTACTGCAACTGTAACAGAATCCACAAAATTATAAAAAAGCTTCCTTAATTGACTGAATCAGTCAAATTTTTTTGTTGTATATTTATGCAGCGACAACAGTTAGACATATCGTCATGTCATATTTTTTTAAAAAAGATTTATCCATTTTTTTCTTCTCATTTTATGTTCAGATTTATTCAGAATTTATTTGATGTCTATTTGTTGTGTGGAACTGTATGCCTGGGTTATTTATAGATTTCACAGTACATGGAACATTACTTAGCTATAAGATACAGTGAAATCTTATGTTAAAAAATTGAACAAAATCCAGAATAAATTATAAAATGTTGCTGACAAGTACATTAACAATAAGTATAAGAATATAATGCTAGATATATGAAAATGCGCAGAGCCACTGCTTTAAAGCTGTGATAACAAATAATCAAACTGTTTTAAGAAAAATAGGAAAGGCTTTCTTCGTTGACGGAGCAAGTGATTATAGCCTATGCCTTGTTCATAATTCATACAAAAACATACATGAATGAAAAAAAAAAAAAGAAGGAAAAGAGAAAATCTAACTTTTGCAAGTGCTGTATATAAATTATAAGCACGGAGGGGGTGGTGGTGGTGGAGGGGGGCAACTCATCTTATGACATACGTGAAGCAGTATCCGAGAATAGGTTATGCTACAACGGACAGAAGTAAAAAAAGAAGTGTATAGACCCAGAGTACGTAGTTTCCTATTTTTTTCTGACCTTAGTCATGCAGGGCAGTGCCCTTCTTACAACTGGTATCCATATCAACATCATAACTGCAAGAATGGCATCGAGTGTCGTGCGTCGCTTCTGCATCTTTCAGCAGCTCCTTTTGGCACACGAGTAGCACAGGTTTAGCAAACTGGCAGCTGGAGACAAAAGGTCCTGACCTAGCTTAAGCACATTTTGTGTACGAAGAAGAAGAAGAAGCTTAGGCACACATCCCAAGTGACAAAAACAAAATGGCCACCACTCATATCTGAAAAGCTGAATCTATAAATAGAAAATACCTGCTTGCAAGATGAAATGCATAACAGGGTACACTGTATACCTGGCAATCAGTATATTAAAAAGAAAAAAAATATATACTCACATTAAAATTGGTCTCGTATATGTAAAACTGTATGGGTTACTATATGGAACTATATGGGTTACTGATTTTGATAAAAGAAGAAAAAAAAAAACATATAGTTTTTAAAAGGCTGGTTCAGGTTGTAAGTATTCTCCTCTTATTTCCAATATTGTTGATGTCATCACTTTTTATTATTTTGTGACACTTTGTATATCTTTCAACACCAAGGAGCAATAATTCTCTGTTGTCACAATCAGGACTACTTAAAGAGAGATTGTTTTCTGGTGCTAAACCATAATATTGTCCATCAGCTGTCACTCTCTAAACCAGTGGTTCTTAATCTGGGGGACATGGAAGGATTTTTTTATTTGGGGGGAGGGGGGAAAGGGGCATTCATAATGTAAAAATGTTAAGCATTAAAGGGCTCATGTAGGCAAGAGTGGAAAAAAAAGATGAAGGACAGGCCCTTGTGGAAGCCCCTTTGGGCACATAAGGTTCAGAAAGAGAGATAACATTAAAAAAAAAAAAAAGACTAAAATCCCCAATTCTATGACTTTAAGGCATATTGGAGATATGGTGTTAGGCCCATATGTCTAAGACCTTCTGCACATGGTCACATTTACTTCCCAGATTTCTCTGATACCCTTTTTTTTTCAAGAGTCTGCAGGAACCCCCCCCCCCCCAGGTCTTTTTTTTTGTTTTGGTGGTACCAGAAAGAATCCCCACTGCTGGGACTTGGCACCACCAGATTAGTAGACCGAGTGACTAACTGCTCAGCCAACTAGGCCACCATTGGACGTCCATGGTCCACATAATTGACTGGCTGTATAAGACAAATGTCTTAGCACCATCTTGTTTGTAAATTTTGCTTTCCTCGGGCCAGAAAGGGGGTTGCACACCCAGCAGAAAGAAAAAAAAATAAACCAGGGTTAAGGACCACTATTATCATCAACCGTTAGTCTTTAAAGCAGCAACCTTGAACTTTTTTTTCCAGCTCATGGACACGATGGGCAAGGCAAGAAAAAAATTGCTGAGATATACCATCAGTTCTTAAAGGGAGTTGCTGTCATGCAAAATTTTTTCTTTGTCACCAAATCCTGCATTACACCTCCTGTCTCTTCAGGACACACACAGTTTGCACTGGTTGGCAATCTAAGGCTAGAAGCACTTGTGTCCCTTGTCTTCCAATTTGAACCTCATTTCCTAAGTGAATTACATTTATTCTAAATGATTTTTATTGAACTCAGTAATGGCATTTGAGCGCTGTGTTCATTTGGTGTATATAAATCCAGAAATAGCATTATATAATTTTTTTTTAAGCAGAATTTCTCATTTGAGATTTTACTCCTTTTTTTTTTAAATAGCTGTGCTGGACTAGTTTCAGCCTTTACTCACTGAGATAGATGGCAAATTTTTTGTTCTCTTTTTTTTTTTTTTTTAAATAGATGACAGAATTTCTCTTGTGTCTTGTCTTGCCTCATATACCTTTAGGTGTTGAGGGGACAAATAGACATCTTGATAGGGCATGGTGTTTTGCTTCATATAATGAGATATTTAATGCTTCTGTAATTTCCTCTCTCCATCTCCTGCGTGGGCGGCCTCTTCCTCTGTTACCTACAAATCTTAGTGTGACTGTTGTCTGTGATAAACTGTCTGGCGGTAAGCGTGTAACATGGCCAGACCTTTTGACTTGCTGTTCGTGTCTGGATATAGTGTATAAAGTGGGAAAAAATTTGGAACAGCGTTATTATTTAACAATAACACACTTGTGACATTTCGGCGCGAGCCTTTGTCAAACAAAAACAAACAGGACAAAGAATCAGAGAGAGGAGACAAAGTATAAAATCACATCAAACCTATTTAAACAAAATAAATTTTTAAAAAATGAAAAAAATTAATGCAAAATGTAACTGAATGAAAATTTATCTCAGTCCTTGTAAAGTCACAAAAGTATCGCTTGTGTGGATTCAGAAACATAAACAAGATGTTTCATTTTTTGTATGTTCCTGACATATTGTTTGTATACATATAATAATATTATATACATAAGACATGATGTGATTCTATACTTTGTCTCCTCTCTCTGATTCTTTGTCCTGTTTGTTTTTGTTTGACAAAGGCTTGCACCGAAACGTCACAAGCATGCTATTGTTAAATAATAAAGCTGTTCCTACTTTTTTCCTAGTTTACACATTTTGGTATCACAGCTTTACTGCAGTGCTTTGTGTATAGTTTTATGCCTATACACTAATTATTGTGGATATATTGTAATACTGGTGTTACTTCCAATCATTGCCCTGATGGTGTCATTTCTTATTTGGTCTCTTCTTGTCACATTTAGTATTCTCCTTAAAGATTGATTTCTGTCACGATTGATTTTGTAATATGTGAAACTCCTGAGTGAATTTTCCTCTGTATCACCATCCTGTGCCCACAAAATGTTGTAGTTAATGCTGCTGTGGAATTAAAGTCATGGAACTGAATTGAAAGCAAATTTGGATAGAGTCGGGGTGAGTAGAAATGTACCATTTATGAAGGAGTTTGAAAGCAGGTAACTGAAGGTGCTAAAATCTGAAGCAGTTTTATAAATGTGGTCTTGGAGTGTTCTTCAGTCTTCCCATGGAGCTGTAAACTGATGTTCTTTGCAGCTGATGCAAATGGAACTTGAGATGCAGCACTGTGTCAGATTTTGAGGGAGGGGTTATGGTGCATATTTTTTTCAGTCCTTGAGTGGAGGTAAGCAAGGAGGGGGGGTGTGTAGACTCCACTGCCTTGGGGACTTTGACAATCCATGCCCTGCTAAGTCAACTTAGGGCCCGCTACTGGGGGCGGGTGGGGGGGGGGGGGATCTTGACTAGGTATGGTTCATCAACATCGATGCTAGCATGACATCTATGAGTCATCAGTTGCCAAAGTCAGACAGGCATCTTCCTGTTGATGATGTAAGAAATTGCCAAAGTTGGGGTATTAAGAAATGTTCCATTTATGGAGACCTTGGAGTCTGACAGTAAAAATCTAGGAGTCAGTATCAAAGGTCTGGTGTATTGACTCCACAACTTTGGTTACTGCAGTAAATGTTCAGCTCTTGTCAGTCCCTTTTTTAACCACTATCCCCCCCTCCAACCCGCTTTCTTAAAATGTAAATGCTCACCTCTGCTTTGTTCACAGTTGTTTCCCATGCCAGATTGAACAGTAGTTCATGAATCACTGTCAAAATGATTAATTTTACTTACCCCTCTTGACAGCCAAACTTCAGTTTGTATAATGCCAGAACACTGAAGATTTGTTTCTAGTTGTCGTGTACATTCAGTATTTCTGTCGCAATTTTTCTTGTACTTCGTTTCTTAAATATGAAAGAAATTAATACTCCACTAAATGTAGAAAAATGAAGCATGTCTGTTTCTGTCCATTTCGAAACCTCATGACTAGATTTCATTTTGGAGACTACTTCATGTAGCCACCATTATTCTAAGAGTCTGAAAACTACATCATGTAGCCACCAACATTATTCTAAGAGTCTGAAAACTACTTCATGTAGCCACCATTATTCTAAGAGTCTGAAGGAATGTCATTTGTGAAAATAATTTAGTAGCCACAGATGTTATTCTAAGAGGAGTTATTTTTGGCAAAAAATAATTTAGTGATCATCAGACATAAGAGTCAGTATGCATGTCTTGTCATTTAGGAAAATAAATTAGTGACCATCACAGACACAGTAGGCATGTCTTGTCATTTAGGAAAATAAATTAATAACCATCAGCCATTTAGAGAGAGAAGTTACTGGATGGGCTGTCATTGTGGCTAGGAAGTAAGTCACCGGCGGATCTCATAATCAATGCAAAAGACGGGGAATTGTGGAGAGAAATGATCACCTACATCATGCGACATGGCACTTAAGACCATCAACATTATTCTAAGAGTCAGAAGTATGTCTTTTAGGGAAAAAATTTAATAGCCGCTAGTTTGTATTGCAAGAAATGGTAGGATCGGCAGGTTCCCTCATAATTGCCAAGCATATTGACAACTGTGAAGGTTAGTTTGACTCTGAATGTATTTAAATCACAATTACCATCTTTATTCCACTATTTTGTACTCACTTTACAAACATGTACTGTAACAGTGGTTTTTTTGTTTTGTTTTTTTTTAGCTTTTATATTTATGTAATTTTTTTACTCAACTCTTACATCAGTCACATTTTAAAATCTTAATGGAGGCCTATGAATAGTTTAATGCCTGAGATTTTTAACTTTTTTCTTACATAAATCACATTCGGAAATCATAATGGACACCTATGATTGTTTTAACACATTTCATGTTTTTAACTTTTATATTACATAAGTCACATTGGGAAATCTTAAACTATGAATATTTTAATGCCTGTTACTTTTGTATTAACATAAATCACATCAGGAAAATGTGACATTTTTAACTTTTGTATGCTGTATATGTTTCAAGGTTCTGAGACAATTTTAATGAGTTTTTTTTGTTTTTGTAGAAAGCTGAGGAAAAGGTATTCAGTGAATGAGCTTTAGGTAGAGATCTATGATATGGCACCCAGTGGGTTGTCCTAGTTATGATAGCAAAGAATGGCACCCAATGGGTTGTCCTAGTTATGATAACAAAGAAATGGTTCAAAATTTGAGGGAATCAAGGTGTGGGTGTTGTGTCATTTGTCGGACTTAAACATAAGTAAAAAGAGTGGCATAGCTGACCGAGTTAGAGTAGCAGTGGAATACTTACTGGGGCCAGGATACCAGACCTGGTAGTTAGAGTAACAGTGGAATACTTACTGGGGCCAAGAAACCAGACCTGGTAGTTAGAGTAACAGTGGAATACTTACTGGGGCCAGGAAACCAGACCTGTTTAGAGTAGCAGTGGATTACTTACTGGGGCCAGGATACCAGACCTGGTAGTTAGAGTAACAGTGGAATACTTACTGGGGCCAAGAAACCAGACCTGGTAGTTAGAGTAACAGTGGAATACTTACTGGGGCCAAGAAACCAGATTTGGTAGTTAGAGTAACAGTGGAATACTTACTGGGGCCAAGAAACCAGACCTGGTAGTTAGAGTAACAGTGGAATACTTACTGGGGCCAAGAAACCAGACCTGGTAGTTAGAGTAACAGTGGAATATCTACTGGGGCCAAGAAACCAGATTTGGTAGTTAGAGTAACAGTGGAATACTTACTGGGGCCAAGAAACCAGATTTGGTAGTTAGAGTAACAGTGGAATACTTACTGGGGCCAAGAAACCAGATTTGGTAGTTAGAGTAACAGTGGAATACTTACTGGGGCCAAGAAACCAGATTTGGTAGTTAGAGTAACAGTGGAATACTTACTGGGGCCAAGAAACCAGACCTGGTAGAGACCACACAGTCAGGTCTTATTATATTTTTTTTGTCTTGCTCCAGACAACAGGCTTATGTGCCCACTCAGACAGGCTAACCAAGGTAGTGCTTGCCATGGTCTGCATAGAGGTGGAGGCTTACAAAAATCTTGTGACCCACCCTGGATCTGTCAGCTGGCCACTGTTATCCTCTCCTCCCATATGACACAATGCTTATTTTCCAGCGTCATCACTGCATCAGTTGTGAGGAACAATTAGTATGTTTATAGAGACATACTGACTTGAAAAAAATTCAAGAGGAAATCACCAAATGCTGTGCCTGGTGCAGCATCGTGACAACAAACGGAACAACCTGGAGAATCATTGCAGGCAGCCTTCTCTGAGAAGATAGCTTGGGATGATGATGATGATGATGATGATGATGCTGGAAGATTCAAACCACATGTGCATAGTTTTTATTCATTCAGTTGTCCTTTGGGCTACATAGGAGCATATCACTTCAGTTAATATTTCTAGCCCACATGAACTGGACTAGGGAGAGCACATTTTTTTTCTTCTTCTTTCTTTCCGGTTCATAGGGGAATCGTCGTTCGCCATTGGTCCTTTCAGTCTGAAAAGTGCATATGTCCTGGTGCAAGATTCTTTTTTTTTATGTTTTCATATGTTTTTTGTTTGGGTCTTCCTAAGTTTGTTTTTTTTTTCCTCCCTTCTTCCATGGAAGAAGACCTAGATGTGTTCCAGATCAGGATCTGTTTTACTATGCTGAATTTTGTGTAAATAGAAAACAACAAGGCTTTCGCATATTTAAGTGATAGAGCACAGTATTATGGAGTTAGCCTCGGGGAGAAAAAAAATAACATAGTGTTTAAGACGCTGAGAGAGGAAGAAAATTACTAAGAGAACGGCTGTGACTTCAAGCAAGGCCTCTGGTAGGTCATTACCTCAGGCCATGTACTTGTGCTTGTGCTTGTATGAACTCCCTGTAACTGCGAGCTGTTGTTCTTTGCAGCTGATGCTGTGGAGGTGATGAGGCACAGCATCGTATCAGTGTAGGAGCGGGTTATGGTAGCTATTTTTTTCAGCACCCGGAGTACAGCTAAAAATCAGGGGGTGTGCGCCACCACGGGGGCTATGGCGATCCCTGCCCCGTTAGCCAGGCTAGGCCTGTTACTGGGGGTACCACAGAGAGGTGGGACAGGGTCTTGGTCAGCTGTGGGTTGCTGATTGCCTCATTGGACAAGCGTCTTCCCCCCCCCCCCTCAGGCCATGGAAGGACAACCCATTAATTCTTATGTAAACGACTTTGACTGAATTTATATTTTAACTCGTACATATTTTTTTTTAAACAAGTACTTGAAATCCTGCAGAAATAATGTAATGCCATCAGGTTATTTTCCTTTTGTATTTATGAATTTATTTGCTGTGAAGATCTGTTTATTTGGAGATGTACAAAGTATTCAGTTTGAATTTGTATTCAGCCAAATTATAAATGCAAATATTTGTATTTGAAAAAAATTCAGATAGTAAAATTTCAAATATTTTTTTTCAAAAATATTCTTCCTGCTTTACCTGACATTGACACAGAATGAATATTTCAATCAGTTTAGGTCTAATCAGCTTCGATTATTGAGAAGTGACATCATTGATGCCTGGGGCATGTTCTCTGAAGGACTGGTGACTCATTGCCATAAATAGCACTGAAATGGACACCTTAGGCAAGAAGGAGTAAGGGTAAACCAAAGAAAACATGGAGAAAAACAACAGAGAGGATGTTGAACAATAGAGGCTCACTTGGGCCAGAACGGGAAAAAGACAGGCGTTTGTGGGAAAGCCTTGTTGGAGCTCCATGTACTTTGGGCACCTGAAAGTTTAGAGAGAGAGAGAGAGAGAGATATCTAATCAGAAATTTAAATGTTAGACAAGTAATTTGTGAATAATCTGTACTGCCTCCATGATTATCTTAAACAGTGCAAGACTGTGTATAAGAAATTTTATAAATTTTAAATTTGGTGTCAGATTTCTAATAATAAATATATCATTGCTTTAACGTTCATACTTGACACAAGTAGTGAATCTGCTACTTGTATTGAAATTTATATTCGACCATCCAGAGAATCAAATATCCATTTTTGATTGAGTACTCAAACTTGATTTTTGTTATATCTCAAGTTTTAATGCTTAGTACATGAAAATTATACATGTAGTGGCATGAGATCTCTGCATGAGTGAAAGAATTGAGGGTATATACAGTGATATTAGACGCAGACACTATGGAAAGGGTACAAAGAAGTGCTGCAAAGTAACAGACAAAGAAGTACTGCAGATTAACCTACAAAAGAAGTGCTGCAGATTAACACATAAAGTACTGTAAATTAAACAGATAAAGAAGTATTGCAAATTAACAGAACAGTGGTTTCATCGGTTACTATGTCCTGTCTCATTGTGACACCTGTAAATTTGTCTGGATTGAGAGAGCCATCCTGTATAACTCTTATTTTATAAATTGTTTATTTTTGTGTTGAGGAGCTTGAGGTTCAAACCCTTTCTGCCTAGGTTTAATGATGCCGCCAGCAAGCAGCTGAGATAATACAGTCCCTGTGGGAGAATACAGAGGTCATTCAGTATTCACCTGCATAATTGTAATCGCAGTAATCTATCCCTTACGTTACACGTTAAGTCCTACCTCATTGGTTGAAAAAAAAAAATTGGTCTCTTGGAGCACTACGGGTAAAATGACATTGAAATTTGACCACATACAGTGATATTTTAATGTATGAGTGTTAAAATTGAAGTTAAAATAACATGAGGCAACTCAGTTTTACAGAAGGTGTCATGATGAGAGACCAGCATAACGGTCATAATAATTTTTTTTTCTAAACTGTTTTGCTGAAGGTTGATTGGTCATGTATGGGAAGGGTGCGATATTTATTTATTTATTTATTTTTAACCTTTCAGAATATTTATTGAACATGCTAGTTAAAGTTCAGGTAGTTCCAATAGATGAACATGATTTTTTTTACTTTTCCAGTCTCTTGGTTTATGAGTTTTCAATTTGCTTTCCTTGTCTGGTACTTTTTGTGCTGAAGGTTGATAAGTCATTAGCTGAAACACGAATAGTCAGTCTTTGGGCACGTGTACAAGCTCCGACAATTAAGTAATGAGACTTATTATGGCCAAGACAAAAATGCCATTTGTGAAGCAAAGCATGGAATCTAAAGAGGCAGCCTTCATCATCTGGCAACTTTTCATCACCGCGTGATGAGCAGATGACAAACAAGCCGCCATTTTGTTGACCTAGTTAAAGGTGCATTGTCACGTAAACAGCATGGAGCGCAAAGCTAACATTAAATTCTGTTTAAAACTCGGGGAAAAGTGCCATTGAGACAGTTGAATTGATGAGACAAGTTTATGGGGATAATTGTTTATCTCGTGCACAGATATTCAGGTGGTATTCACGATTCAAAAGTGGCGTGGAAAAGATTGATTACAAATGTAACTAGACATGGGCGCCCAATTTCTGTTCATAATGAGGAACTCATTGCAAAAGTCAGAGAACGGATACAAGAAGATCGTTGTTTGACTGTGAGGATGATGGCAGATGAATTTGGTGTTAACTGAGAGACCATTCGTAAAATATTAGTGGAAGATTTGGGCAAGAAAAAAAAATGCTCACAGGGTGGTGAGGAATTTTTGGCCCAAAAACAAGTGTGTGTTCTCAACCATGCACCCTATTCCCCAGATTTGTCTCCCTATGATTATTTTCTATTCCCAAAATTGAAGTTACCATTGAAAGGTCACTTCTTTGATGATACTGATGAGATCCAAAGGGATCTGCAGAGGTCGTTCCAGTGTTTGTTAGATCGCACCACTCGCTGTATCAATGCACAAGGGGCTTACTTTGAATAAAATACAGGTTATATCTTCAACTGTTGTTTATTTTTTATGGAATTAGTATCATTACTTAATTGTCGGACCTTGTGAAGCTAAAAGTATAAATATATGCAAAGCCACCACAGTAAAGCTGCGATAACAAGATGTTAAAACTATTTAAAAACAGACCTAGTAGCGGCTTTGTTAATTAATGAGCACACATTTGTAATGTTTTAGTTTACACTTTAATCATACAAAAACTTACAGAGCACAGAACTAGGAAAAGAAGAGAAAATATAAAATCACGTCAGTAATATGCAAAAAAAAAAAATAAAAAAAAAAAGGGAGCGCTTAGCTGTGACTTGCAATAAGCTGTGTCTAAGAGTTGTAAGTGGTGTGAATGTTTTTTTTTTTTTTTTAGCCTTTCAGTATATAGAGTGTGATAGTTGAAAGTGTGGTACATCTGATAGTTCTAGTAGGCGAGCATGGGTTCTGGTCTGTTGCTTTTCTGAGTCACTCATTTTTCCATTGTGTAACATAGTTCTGGTGGGAAGTAAGAATAAGAAAAAAAGACGAATAACTTTCTTTGGTTGTTCATCGTCATACCCAGTTTTCCAGCCAGAGAAAGTAGATGGTGCATGCAGGTAGAATTGCTAGTTCTTCATAACCATATTACAGGATTTTTTGGTAGTTATTTATATTACATTTGAATTTGTGTTCCATAAGATGCTAACGGAATTATATGTAAATTAAGAAGTCAACGTAGAATTCTAATGACTTTTAGCAGCTCTTTTTGACTACCTGTTAACTTACATGTGAAGATCATTCTGAGTTTGTTAACTTTTCTTGTACCTGACTGTTCACCTACATGTGAAGATCATTCTGAGTTTGTTAACTTTTCTTGTACCTGACTGTTCACTTACATGTGAAGATCATTCTGAGTTTGTTAACTTGTACCTGACTGTTCACCTACATGTGAAGATCATTCTGAGTTTGTTAACTTTTCTTGTACCTGACTGTTCACCTACATGTGATTATCATTCTGAGTTTGTTAACTTTTCTTGTACCTGACTGTTCACTTACATGTGAAGATCATTCTGAGTTTGTTAACTTTTCTTGTACCTGACTGTTCACCTACATGTGATGATCATTCTGAGTTGAACTTTTCTTGTACCTGATCACTCGTTACTTGTACCTGATCACTCGTTACTTCAAAAGCGAAGATTGTTTATTCTTATTGTTTTTTATGGAGGCTTTTAGCTTGTTATTATTATTGTTATTATTATTATTTTTTGTGAAAACCATTTTTGGTAGTGTTTCCAAAGATCATATTTTTAATGGTCATTTGTTATGTGTGTAGATAATTTTTTTTTTTTAGATAGTTTTAATTTTGCTGGTGGTGGTATTGTAGACATAGATTGTTATTTATAAATACTATTGTTTGATCACCTTGAAAAACATTGTTAATAACATTAAATATATGTGTTAATTGATAAAAATGTACTGTCTCCATCTGTACTAAATTCAAGTTGCAAACCATCAATTTTGCAAGAGGAAGCATAGAAATCAACAGAAATATATGAGTAGCAGATGAATGAATTAGATTCTTAAGGAGACACGCTGGGTATTTATTGAAATAATGAGAAATATGTCAGTATTTTTCTTGTTTTTATTAGGATTTGTTCTGATCCTGTTGTTATAAAGCTAAAGAGAAACACAACGAAGAAGAGTTTTCGGGATCCGATGGCGACATTGTGGCAAAAAGAAGAAAAAAAAAAAGCCAATCCGCACAGACCAGAGCTGCTCAAACTCCCCATTCTGATCATGCCAGAATACTCTGAAGTGATCATGCCAGAATACTCTGAAGGCAGCAGAAGACACCCTGCAGACACATACTTTGAAGATACTTTTAAAAAAAAACCTATTCCTGGCCATAGGAAAAGAACGGGGATGGAAGAGTTGCAGAACTTGCAAGAAGAGCTGATGATGCTTGGATTCATAGAGGCAGCCCATCTCTGTGTCTGCATGGCTGAGTATATGATAGTGAATGCAGAAGCTGAAGAAGAAGAAATACAGGGAATGATGCCAGACCCAGCAGTTTTGTAATTTGAAGAAAACTAGCAGCTGACATTCTGTCTCTTGACCATGCCAATTAGGCGTTGATCATCATTGATTTCCACAGCCATCTACCCTTTTGCTCTTTCTGTAAGATGTGTTGGACCTTGCTTCATGTCACAAGTATCTTGTTTCTTTGTCTTGCTCTGTCCTTTGTTCCTCCAGTTTTCCTGTTTTCACTAGGCGTTCCAGTTTGCCTCTTCTTAAAACGTCCTGCAAATCTGGACTGTTGTGTTCTGAATATTGCCATAATTTCTCTCGTTTGACCACCCTCACTTAGAACCTCTTCATTTGTTTTCCTAGTTGTCCACGGCATTCTCATCATTCTTCTTAGGAACCACAACTCCGCTGCCTCCAGTAGATTCTGAGCGCTCTTAGTTACTGCCCATGCTTCGCAGCCATATAACAACACGAGTTTGGTGTAACAATGAATCACTCTCTTTTTTGGTGTTAATTGACAGAGCTTTATTCCATGGTATGTTTTTTTCATTTTCATAAATGCTGACTTGGTCTGGACTATTCTGAGCAGATAATTGGGTGCCTGTTTAATGAAAACCCAAAACTGATAATCTTTGGTTAACATCTCAGGATAAATCAGGACTGTTAAATCAGTAAGATTTATAGAATTTTAGTATTTTATTTGCTGTCAAATATTGTTACATATTTTTTTTTTCCTTTGTCAGACAGTATATAAGTGAATTTCGCTCTCTGAATTGTACAGAATTCCATTTTTTTTTTTTTTTTGTCAAGAAATTGAAATTTGAGTGCACGGCCTAGTCTTGTGTGTTTCTTTTTTTTTTTTTTAAATTCTTAAGATTGTTATGGGGGAAAAAATGTAACTTTGTGATAACGACACTTTATGCAACAACGTAAAGTGAATTAATTTATATGTAGTCAGATTCGTTGTTCACATAACTTTGCCTCGTACTGTTGTAGTGTTTTCAGCATTGACAAAAAAAAAAAAAGTATGGAGGTAAAGCTCAGTAGTGAAGAGCATTATTAAAAGTTTTATGAAATAGTTGAAACCCGCAGAATGTTGTCCAGCGTTTATTTTGCCTCACTTTTTTTTTTCGTTTCATTTTTGTGTTCTGTTACAGCCCTTTATTTGATTGTTTCTTTCCTGTGTATTTTTCAAAACTTTATTTTGATGCATCGTTCTTTCTCCGTATCTCTCTTTTATTTTCCCTCATCTCCAGTGTTGGGTGGCCTGTTTGGCTGAGTGGTCAGGCACTCGGTCTGCTAATCCAGTGGCACAGGGTTCAAGCCCCATCAGAGGTACCACCACACCAGAAAGGTCATGGGTTCCACCAAGCCTCTAGAAATGGGTACCAGAGAAATCTGGGAAGGTAAATGCAGCCAGGTCTTGATACTGACAAGCACCACACTTTCATGTGCTGAAGGTCTTGGAAATACGGGCCAAACACCGTATCCTCTAATATGCCTTAAAGGCATGAAAACTGGGATTTTACCTTTTACCTTCTCTCCAAAGTTGGGAGTTTGTAATTCTATACTGTACTATAATGCTGAAAAATAGGCATCACATTATTTTCTGGCAAAGCATGGTAACTATGATGATTGAAAGCAAATAATGTTCTTGTGTCATTTGTGCTGTTTGGTAGCACAAGAATTAAGGTACATTCCTAATGAACAGATCCCTCTGTTCACACCACACAGATGGTTGGGATTTTTAAAAAAAAACAAAAACTAGTTAATGATTTCAAAACCCACAAAACAAATCAATGCAAAACCAAAACAATAACTGACAAAAACTACACTATTTATTACAAATGTTTTGTTTTTTTTTTTCATTTGTGAAAACATTTTTGCTTTACAACAAGTCATTTCTAGATGCAGTTCAAACAAGAGTCATAACTACGGTATTCACATTATATAACTTATTAGTTATAAAACACATTAAAAAACACATACTGTAGAGCTTATTAGTTAATAAGGTAGCATTCAAAATAATATGAGCATTCTTAGATTCTTTATTGTACAGTTATTTCCTTGCATGGTCTGATTTTCATAAGCAAGCGACCTCTCATTTTTTAACATTGGTTTCTTGGACAACGTTTATGCATTTAGTGAACATCTTCACAGAGTAGATTTCATGTTTATAGGAAAATATCCAGATAAAAGTATAGAAAAAAAAACCATTCTGTTACAAGAAAACAATGTTACAAGATGGTTTACAACAGTCCGTTACAAGAAAGCAAAAGAGCAACCACAAATTTCCCAAAATACAGGTCTGTCATACGATTTGTAAAATGTGATTCACTGTGCTTTCATTCTGCAATTTCGGTTAACCTTCAGAGAATTTAACACTTAACTTATTGCATTTAACATCTCATTCAAAAATGTTAAAATTCACCTTATATGCACTTTATTTGTAGACAAATCCACAAATATCCACTGCCACACACATACAAAGAACTTTATTTCTTCAGCCTCACTTCCATTCGTGAACTTGGAAATGGATGACTGAACAGTGATTGCAATACCTGACAATTACCAGTAAATTATTGATTAAAACAGAAAAGCCGAAACTTTT
Source organism: Achatina immaculata (assembly GCA_009760885.1). Classification (NCBI taxonomy): domain Eukaryota; kingdom Metazoa; phylum Mollusca; class Gastropoda; order Stylommatophora; family Achatinidae; genus Lissachatina; species Lissachatina immaculata. The sequence continues at coordinate 50,261,133 of CM019721.1, read as the reverse complement.
GGAGGTCGTTGGTTACTGTAACTAATTTATATTATTTTTTAAAATCTAGTTTTAAAAAAAAAAAAAAAACAGCGAAATCGGCCAGAGGATAATCGGGCAGACTGATGATGCTCAATTTGCATGGAGGACAATCAGCCAGATTTGATTTTGGTTCAGCATGTGAGCATTAAACATTAAACGTCATGATAATTTAGAGAAGACCGTATTGGAAGGATACATAATGGGAAAAAGAAAAAGAGGAAGACCGAAACGAAGATGGCTGCAAGACATCGTTGATGATCTGGAAATGGATGCAGCAGCAGCAGGCCATCTTGCTCACAACCGAGAGGCCTACAGGAGTGCTGTTTGGGAGGCAAAGTTCCGCAAGGGACATGCAAAGGAATGAATGAATGAATGAATGTGAGCATTACTTGGCATGAACGAATTCAAGAACACTGCAGAGATAAGACAGATGAGCGAACAACAACCAGTCTCATGGGTGATCAGGAAAAGGAGATGGACATGTTTGTCAAGTGATGAGAAGAAACAATCGGAGAATCCCAAAACAAGCTATCAAGTGGAACACAACAGGCTGAAGAAAAAGGCAGACCACGGGAAACTAAAGAGGACATTGTTAAGAGAGGCCAAATTAATAAGCTTTAAATCCCTTGATGAGGATGAAAAGCTCACTGAAAACAGGACAAATTGGCGAATTACCTCCCAAGCCCTATGTGACGTTTAATGGCAATGGAAGGATATAAGATGTGCACATTCTGTAGAGATTAAATCTCTCCACAAATAAAGTAAGAGAAAAAAATTCACATGAACATTTAATTTCTGGTGATGTTTGCAAAGTGTGTTTAATTTGACATTTAAAATAAAAGCATAAAGTACCATATGCAGGAAACTCTCTACCATAGAGAGTGGAACAACAACACAACTCCTTCAGATCATCAGAGGAAGTACCCCCCCTCAGACAAGTGTTTCGGCCCTTTAAACTCATAAAGTACCAAATGTTGTACTGAGAAAGCCAGTATTTCAGAAAGTACTTCATGGAAAGTGAAAGACAGGTACAGCTGTACTGGTTTCAAAAAATCCTAGCGCGATTGCTGCTGATTAAGTTTGTCAGATACATGGCAATGATGTGGCAGACAGACTAAAATAAACACCAGACTGTCAGTGGACAAGGGGGACATTGCTAGGGCTGTACTGGACAGACTGCTGGAAAAAGAAGCTTTTTCTGAATTGATGTTGCTAACCTAAGCAAAACTCCAAATTCTTTTACAACAGGTCCTTGGCAGAGCACTGATGATGACCTCCAGAGGGTAAGAGACCAGTAAGCCAGAGATGGCTAGTACTATCTCATATCTTCATTGGATAACAAGATGTTTCTCTCTCTGTTAGCCTAGATAATGGTGTAGGGCTCATTACAGTTCCCATATGCTGAAAATGTATCCTGAAAGTCTGTTTCTGAGATTTGATACATATCCTTCCAACATGTGCCACTGATGGCTTTTGAGATCATCATGGTGTTTGTTGCAAGAAGCACAGACTGCTAGATTTCCAGATATATAGACCTCATCCTTTTTTTTTTTCTAAAGCTGACCAGTAAGACATCGTTGATAATCTGCAGATGGATGCAACAGCAGCAGGGCATCTTGCTTACAACTGAGAGGCAGACAGGAGAGCTATTAGGGAGGCAAAGTTCCGCAAAGGATGTGCAAATGGCTGAACTGACCAGTTGAGTCAACAGTGTGACATGAGCATGACTTTTCCTCTATATCAAGTTTGGGAAATACAGTGGTCCATAACCTGGGGCCCACGAATGGATTTTTGGAGGTACATGACCACCAAATGGACTGACTTGGTTACAAAAAAAAATCTTAGCATAATCTGGGTTCTATTTATTGCTTTATTTTTAATGCAGGGTTCACAGCTTTTTTTTTCCAGGCCATAAAGGGGGTCCATAGGTTTTTTTTTTTAAGCTGGAAAGAACCCTACTCTTAACCAAAAGATGCTCAGTAGCTTCCAAGATCAACAGATTTCAACTTACCTTCTAAGCCATTACATGATAAGAATATAAAGGAACAAATTTACACATCATTTACATTTATCCTTCCCTATCACAAATGCTGTAGTGGCCTAGAAATATGAAGACACTCATAGAAGGACATTTAACCTACTGAAGCACTCTCCTGGGCATTCATTCATTCCCTTAATGACTTTTCTCTGTCATATCCGCTATATCTGCTTTGCCACCTACCATCTTATTTTCTTGTTGACCTTTTCTTTGAGTGTGTTAGCTCCACTTATATTCTTTGTGCTAGCTTCAGTAGCAAAAGTTTTGATAATACACACTTTAGTTTTGCATTTAGTTACAAGATGTAATAATACAGAAAAGTTGTTGCAGACAGTGAACAGTTCTCCTCATATTTTCAAACTAATGCTCAGACTTTCACAACATTCTCATGCAAAACATTACTGCACGCTCAAATGAGCTTCAGTAATGCAGGGGCTATCACCCTGAAGGCCCAAGAAATAACAATATTCAGATGCATTAACGCTACCTAAGCTATTTTCCAGAGTTGTATACCCTTACATTCATATTCTGTTACAGAGTGCAACCTAAGAAAACACATGCAACACTTTAACCCTCCTAGTGCTAAGAACTATGTGAAACCAATGACTTTGAGAAGTACTAAAAATATACTCACATACAGAAAACTAAGATTAAATAGCATTCCATTAAGAACACAACAGGCGGTGAAATATTTCTTAAATGAAATCACATCACAAGTTCACTTGGTTGGCAGCTGGTTCGATTTCGCACCTGGATAGAATTTTTTTTAACCAACCAGCACCAGGGTTCATCCAGCCTCAAAAAATGGATGCCTAGGACATCCCTATGAAAACAAAGCCAGGGAGAACAGGTGCTGGCATCCCTACCTCAAATGTTGTAGCCTAGAAATATGAAAGCACTACATGACAGTATAGTGATTTTTGAAGGTAGAGGTTAGCATTGTAGTATTTAAAAGTTGGGGTTAAACAAAGTTACGTCCCACGAGTTGTTTACGTTTCCTACCCTCTTAACTTAAGGCTTGTATGTCTCGCTTTTGCCACGGAGCTCGTGCAAGTAGAGAAGGGTCAGATGATCAGTTAGGAAGAGAGATTTTGAGGCAGTCTGAGTTTTGTGTTGGTTAGGGGGCAGTCTAGAGTAGAAATGTAGCTTAGTGTAGGGACTTGTCTGTGTTTTAGTTGTCGTCAGTGATTAGTTTGTAACATAGGACAGTAATTTGTAGGATTCCGGTGGCGTCGAAGTCTCATGACGTCAGTAGATGCTGGAATCACATTTTGTTGTCTTGCTGCAATAACATAATGTCGTTTTTATTGGATTTGTCTCTGCCTTTGTTCCAACTCATTGTCATCGCCATTATATCACCATTTGCACCAATAAACTCATCGTGATCTATAAACCTGCTACTTGTGTTAGCCACTGAATGAAAGCCGTTCCTGGGAGAGTTAGTCTGTCAGCGAATAGCAAGCAGACACCAAGAGACATTACCAGACTCCAAGCAGGCATTAAGCCAGCATCTACAGCGATGAAAAAGGTGGACCTCGAAAGAGTGAAGTCTTGACTGTCTATGGTTGTAATATTAAAAAGTACTAAGGAGTCCTAGATATAGTGGAAGTGAAAGTTCACGTTTTGAAGCTCAGAAGTATTAGTGGAAATATTAGGCCTACAAATATCAGGCATTATAAGCAGTAGGTAGAACAGAATAGTGGATAACTACCTACTACCTATATATATAGCACCAATACAACTTTAAGTAACACTTCACACTCCGCAGCATGCAGATGCTACAGGACACAGGTTTATAACAATTTTGATTATCAATATGTAACCATGCCTCCATTTTTTTTTTTTTTAGAAACATCAACTCTGCCTTTCTCAGTGAAGATTCAAATAAGCAGTACTTCAAGTCTTTCATTATTTCTCCACTCAAAGTATGGGAAAATTGTTTTCAAATTAACAGTTTATTTTTCAAATTAACTTCTTGTTTTAGTCTCTTCATTTTCAAGTCCACAATTTTAGAAAACTATGTTTTCTTATTATTAGAATACTATAATCAACCCTTCTTCTGCTGCTCTGTTACAGATTTTTCAGTACATTGGCATTATGCATAAACAACACAAAATACAGAAACATATCAGAATTCATGCAACATTTATAAGTCTTTCTTACATAGTCCATTTTTATATCTGAACTAAAAACAGAATTTAGACTGCAGTTACTAGCATTGATATAAACAAACTCTATCCACATTAAAAAATTCATTTCACACGCTCATTACCAGATTTCATACATATCATGAAAGCTTTATGAAAATGAGCCGAACTACAACTGCACTCAATACATGCCAAACTACTTGTGGCTTGCTTCCTACTTCTTTCTCTTCCGCTTTCGTGTAGAACTGACAGGCTGACAGACATTATTCTTTTCTTCATAGTTTGGACAACATCGAGTTACGCATTGACGCATTTCTGTTTTTGTTCTGCAATAGAGACATTAGAAAGCACATGTTTTATTTGCTTATTTCTATGTTTAATTTTGTTTCCAAATCTCTAGATTTTGTTATCTATGTTAACTCCTTCAGTGTTAACCTCAAGTTATTTCAAGCCTGCTTGTCCTTCATACAGCTTTCTCCCTGAGTTAAAATATACTCACATAAACCAATTATACACAGAAAAGTAAGAGAACACAGTTTTGTAGGATTAGACCTCGGAAAAAATCATAGACAAAGCACTTTAGTGAGACGCGAGAGAAAGAAAAATCACAAGAGAATTACCTGGGATTTGAACACACTCCAGTAGGATAGGATGTGCAGCCGTCTAGCCACAAAAAAAACAGCGTACTATTGACTTAGCCAACTAGCACCCCAAAAAAGGTGTTTTACTGATATAGTCTTTAGTAACTGTTCAGTAGACATGAGGAATTTCTGTGTCACGACCTCGTTTCTTTCCAGGTGTCACGATCCTTAGGTCTAATCCTACAAAACTGTGTTCTCTAACTTTATCATACTGAAGCCTCATAGTTTCCTATTTATGAACAATTATACACAGATGTGCTTTCATAACGTCATCTTCAAGTTTTCTCAATGTGTCATAATATACTGTAGAAAGTGTTCTGAAGGTGGCGATTTACAAATGATATTAAGATCACATAAAAAATGAGTACAAAAAATATACAACAAAGAATATTTTGAAACAGACTTCTTCAGGAATAATGAAAAAAAACCCCCCAAAAAACAGCAATAAATACAGAAAAGCAGAAGTTTGAAAATAGTATCACCTTTGCTATCTAGACATGCCTTCATGTGCTCCAGTTTCCACCACATACCATTCATCTGCATACAATGATTGATAACATCCTTTCTATGTTGACTCACCATCCACCTAATATTCTATATGTGCCATTGATGTTTCATTTCTAGCTTCTTCATTTCTGACATAAAGATGCATTTTCACAGCTTCTTGCAAAGTCTTCTGTCAGACATTTTCTTCTGTGCTGTTTTAATGGCATCTGGCACAATAAGTACAAATATGAACACGTACTCCCAAATATGAACTGAATCCTGACAGTCTTTCAGTTTACCCAATCCGAGGGTACTAGGTTCAAGTCACAGCAGTGGGGATTTTTTTCTGGTACCACCATACCAAAAAAAAAAGGTCGTGGGGTCCACCCAGCCTCTAAAAATGGGTACCAGAGAAATATGGGAAGGTAAATGCAGCCGGGCGTGATGCTGACCATATCACATTTTCATGTGCCAAAGGTCTTGGAAATACAGATCTAACAATGTATCCCACAGAATGTCTTAATGGCATGGAAACAGGGATTTTACCTTACTTGACAGTTTTTACTGAGCACACCAGATGAAGTTACCATTTGGTACAGCTACATAACTGTGCAAATATTTCAAATGACTGGCTCCATCAACAGCTGCACACTTCAGTGGTTGTTGGAACTGAAGGCGGAGCACATATGGGAATGGCCGGAGTGTGGGGATGCCAGCCTCTGATTACAGTTAGAGCTCAAAAGAGAAACGTGAAACTTTCATGCAGTAAAGTGATTTAGCACAGCTTTGTCCACCATTTTTCAAATGCTAACCATACATCATCATCATGTGCCATTTTCTGAACGAAGGCTGATGGTAATAAGTCTCCAGTGTTTCCTTTTTTTTCCCTTGTGCTGATGTTGCATTCAGCCAGGGTGTGTCCTGCCCACTCTCGTATGTTATCTTCCCATCTACATCTCAGTCTACCGCTCGTTTGTCTTCCTTGCACCTTTCCTTCTAGTATGGTATTCAGTATATTGTTATGTCTTTTGTTATGACCAAAGTATTTTGTTTTCTTGATCTGAGAAATTCATGTTGTGCTTGTAGTTATTCTGATACTTGTACATTTGTTCTTTTCATTTTCCATGGCATATGACCTAATTTTCTGTAAATCCATATTTCTGCTGCATTCACCCTTCTCTCTGACTTTTTGCTTTGAGTCCATGAATCGTCATCATCATCATGTGCCATGCTGGATAGCATAGGTTGTCATACTTCTCCCTAAAAGCTGTTAACTTCATAAAAACCTTACAACTCAGTGATATGACCATCGGCGAGTATAAGGTACCATCACCTCTCTCCTTGCTGCCTTGTGGGTTAGGCTCTTTTCAGAGTCAAAGGCTAGCTTAGTCCACCAAAAATAATTTGACAGAAAGCAATGGAAAACTACTGGTCTAAATCCTAGAACAATCATGCTTAGACACAAATCTTCTTCTTCATCTTACATCTTTCCTGTGCCATTAAATGTCACACAGGGCTCGCATAGTCATTTGCCACGTTTTCCTGTCCTCTGTGAGTTTTTCACTTCATCAAGGGATGTTATGCCCACTAAACTGGCTTCTCTTAACAATGTCCTCTTTAGAGTTTCACATGGTCGATCTCTTTTTCTTCAGCCTGTTGTGCTCCACTTAATAGCTTGTTATGGTATTCTCTAATTGCTTCTTCTCATCACATGGCCTACATATGTCCATCTTATTTTTTCTGATCACCCATGAGACAGGTTGTTGTTTGCTCATCTGTCTTATCTCTGCATTGTCCTTAAATTCGTTCCACTTTATACCAAGTATTTTCCTCAGGCATTTGCTTTAAAAAGAGTCCAATTTCTTGTCTATTTCTTTAGACACAAATCTTGATGCATTGTAAATGACGTTAAGAGATGTTTAGCGACAGCCTCGTCAGGTAGCGAATTTCATGAGTCAATGCATCACTCTGCTAACAGCCACTTACCTTGTACAGTTTAGCAGCCAGCCACAGTTGTACTCCTCCACCGTTGTATGAGAGCAGGCATACGCCTGGAAACTAGGACAAGGATGTGTGTTACACACCTGAGTTTGACTGTCCGTACTCTGACCTCTGGAGGAGTGGGGGACATATAAAAAAAAAATTAGACATGTTTTAGTTACACCCATTAAACTGTGAAGTTGTTACACCTCCCCCCCCCCTGTCTGTCATGGCAAAGGGCTGAAGGTCTGATTCTGGCTGGAGCCGCCCAAGTGAGTCCAGATGTAGAAATGGGAACCTGTCCTCATGGAGCTAAGAAAGGTAAAGTGGTCAGGTGTGATCTGATCACATCACCAACAGTTCAAGGTAAATCTTTCACTCCTGGATTAATTTCCATGCTCTGCCAGATAAACTTTGATAAGAAATTTTGCTAAAAATAAACTGGAAGGAAGCTGATCTATAATTTAACAATAAAGGTCAGGTTAGAAATATGCTACTTTTCATTTTATTTAGACTTCCTTCTAAATATAGCACTGAGCATTGATTTGCATAAGTCTGGAAGATCTGCCAACACTGCCAGTGTTTTAGTGAAAGAGTTAACACCTTATGTCTTATATCAGTGGTTCCCAGTTGGTGGTCTGTGGATCCTTGATGATTTGCCCACATTTTCTGAAAAAAAAAATTCTTTTGGAATTAAAGCACTTAGCTACCACACAGATATGAAACTTTTCCAAAGTATGGGGGTCCATGGCTTGGATGGGGGGACCATGGACTTTTGTTAATTGGGAATCACTGTCCTGCAAGATTCAGCTTTACCTTATTTATGATAAAATACATTCAAAAGAGAGAATCACTGTCCTACAAGATTTCAACTTTACCTTATTTATGATAAAATACATTCAAAAGAGAGAATCACTGTCCTACAAGATTTCAACTTTACCTTATTTATGATAAAATACATTCAAAAGCGAGAATCACTGTCCTACAAGATTTCAACTTTACCTTATTTATGATAAAATACATTCAAAAGAGAGAATCACTGTCCTACACGATTTCAATTTTACCTTATTTATGATAAAATACATTCAAAAGAGAGAGGACACAAGCATCCTAATGCTTCACAGTCAGATACCAGCAAACTAAAGCCAACTCTGATTCTACCATATTTCCCCCAAACTGTTTCCTCAGAACAGGTTGTTTCAGAAAAGCCTGTTAGATGAGCTAATCATTTATGTGATCCCTGGAGCCTGTTGAAAGGTCGGGTAATGAAGCTCACAAGGAGAGGGCATGAACCTATTTTGCATATCAATGCATCTGAAAAGCAAGAAAGCTTTGGCAGGTCGGCCATGCTCTTCATAATGACCAACAGCATCATCATCATAACAAGTTAACCACTAAAGTCCCATAACACATGGAAGAAGACCAAGAACCTGTTCTCTTCCTCCCAAAAGGAAAATAGACTCACCCACACAAAGAAGAGTCCACACAAGTTTTAGTCCTAGTCTTCTTGCCACATCCACCACACGTGGCTGTACAGGTTGACCAGTCAGTCCAGTCACCCCATCCTGAAGATGTTGTTTCTGTTACCTGCAGCATGTAAATGTGCTAAAATTAGATGACTTAAATCAACAAGACTGCTGAAGCTGAAGGACATCTCTTCCCAGCTGGGAAAGGAATGGACAGCCAAGAAGATCATGCACAAGAAAAACTACTGATTTTCTAAACACCACACTCACTGAAGCAAGGATCCAGGCTTGATGATGAGATTTTCTCAAACTGGCTTATAGATTTGTCTCCCATTGTTGTATGTTATGAAGAAACAAACATCACTATGGAAAACAAGTCAACCACTAAAATCCCATTCACAAGGATGAAGGCCAAGAACATGTTCCCTTCCTTCCAAATGGAAAATAGACTTATCTACACTTCCCTTCCTTCCAGATGGAAAACAGACTCACTTATACAAAGAAGAGTCCACACAAGTTGTAGTCCTCAAATTCTTGCCACATCCGGCCACATGTGGCTGTAAAGGCAGACCTTTTTCTTTGTTTTTTTAACTGTTGATCGATTAGAATTTTCTTTCACCTTTTCTAAAGTCAAACCAGGCTATTGATGTTTTTGTGAGGTCATACCTGTACTCAATAGAACTAATGATGATAACAATCTTCTTCTTCTTCATATGCATTTAGCAATAATGTGTGGTACCCTGATTTTTTAGCATTCTGGCTAGGTACCTCCAACTTCAGCACCTTTCCTTGCTAGGGCAGACTGTGGTCTTGCTCGGACTGCCATGAAGACAGTGTTGTAGGTTGGCCTGGCCAAAACTTTGTTTTCCAGCCTCTGGTGGCTGTACAAGCCCATTCTCGACATCGGGCCCAATGGCTTTGGGACAGTTCCACAGAGATACTCCAACTTTGGAATGAGAAAATCAATGAGTGCTTCAGTGATATCCATTCCCCACCATCTGTAGTCTACTGGCTCTGTTTTGTTTACTTCATTCTAATAGCCACTGTTGTAGAGACCAAGAGGCTTGTCACATCCTGGATTCACTGGTTTCACATCAGATGTTCTTCATCCCCACTGGCGATCTTCATGTCCCCATCTGTCCACCATCCTAACATTACATCTTGCATCTTACATCCTTCCCATGCCATACATCACATAGGATTTGCATGGTGGTTTGCCAAGTTTTCCTGTTTTCAGCGAGCTTTTCAACCTCATCAAGAAATATAATGCCCACTAAACTGGCTTCTCTTAACAATGCCCTCTTTAGAGTTTCACATGGTTGATCTATTTTTCTTTGGCCTGCTATGTTCCATTTGATAGCTTGTTTTGGGATTCTTTGACTGTTTCTTTTCATCACATGACCAACATATGTTCATCTTCTTTTTCTGATCACCCATGACACAAGTTGTTGTTTGCTCATCTGTCTTATCTCTGTGTTGTTCTTCAATTCATTCCACTTTAAACAGAGTATTTTCCTTAGGCATTTGTTTTCAAAAGAGTCCAATTTCTTGTCTATTTCTTTGTTTTTCAGCTTTCGCATGCATAAATGAGGGTGGATATCACATTTGAATTGAATAATCTTAACTTGGTTTTTGTGCTTATAACTTTTGAGTGCCATATGCTTTCATAAGAGCATGCTCTTGTGCTCACACAAAATTAACATCCTTGACCATTCCAGCTGAGAAACACATAAATGCCTTTGAATGTAAATGCTACAGAAGAGTTCTAAAAATATGGACACAAAAAAAGAACAAATATATCCATACTACAAGAACTTAATATTGAAGAAGGCTGGCTAGTTAAGAGGATTAAACAAAGAAAACTTAAATATTTTGGACACATTAAAGTCATGATAATCTAGAGAAGACCATGTTGGAAGAGTACATAATGGGAAAAAGAAAGAGAAGAAGACCAAGGTGAAGATGGCTGCAAGACATCAGTGATGATCTGCAAATGGATGCATCAGCAGCAGTGCATCTTGCTTACAACCGAGAGGCCTACAAGAGAGCTGTTAGGGAGGTAAAGTTCCGCAAAGGACATGCAAATGACTGGATGAATGGCCATTCCATAGAATACTGACTGCTTGTTCTCCAGTAATGTTGCAAGAGTATCAAATTCCTTGACTTGTCCTTGATCTAAAACCATTACCTTGTCATAGTCCATGATAGTGATCAGTCTGTGAGAAACTGTCAATACAGTGCACCCTTTGAAATCTGTTAAATTGTTTTCTGAATCAAGTCATTTGTCTCCATGGTAACAGCTGCTATAGATTCATCAAGAACCAGAATTTTGGTCATATGAAGCAAAGATCTGGCCAGACAAACCAGCTGCCTTTGGCCTACACTCAGATCTGCCCTTCCTCCATAGTTCAGCTTTCCAGGAACTTCTTCCACAAAGTTTTTCAAGTGTGCATGTTCAAGAGCTCTCCATGTCATCAGAGTGCATGTTCAAGAGCTCTCCATGTCATCAGAGTGCATGTTCAAGAAATCTAGATTCATCTTTAAGGTACTAGAAAATAACACCGGATCCTGAAGCAAAATAGTAATCTTGGATCTCAGATCACGCAGGCCAATATCGCTGATCACAATGTCATCAATGACTATGCTTCCACCTGCTTCTTCTATCAAACGGAACAGTGCAACGGTCATGGATGATTTCCCAGCATCAGTTCTACCCACAATGCCTATCTTCTCTCCCACTTTGATCTGACAATTGAGACCTCTTAATACTAAGGTATAAACCAACATTAGAAACATAATCCTGACATTATATTTTATAAAAAAACAATTACAACTAGTGTTGATTGTTACAGGTTTCTTGGGCTACAGAAGTAGGTCAGTTTTTAAGCAATCAGACATTCCCTGTCTCACAAAGACTATGTTAAGATAAGTGTGTTCTTAACATAATTGTTCTGAGGGGTGTGATAATAATGATGTACTTAATAGGACTAGTGATGATAACAATGATGTACTTAATAAGACTAGTGATGATAACAATAATGGCTTCAAAAGTCTGGTGAAAGGGCTAAAGGGGACATACTGAGCAATCCTTAAGGGTACAAGGACATACTGGGTGATCCAAAGGAGTTAATGGACATACTGGCAATCAATAGGGGATATGGGAATATACTGGCACTCAATAGGGGATATGAGAATATATTGGCAATAAATAGGGGATACGAGAATATGCTGGCAATCAATAGGGGATATGGGAATATACTGGCAATCAATATGGAGGTCTGTAGTAGTAAAAATAGTTAAGAATCTCTGCTGAATGTTATTTTATTCATCTATCCTCTGATTTTATCCTTCTCTGGTTTTGCTGCTCATGCCTGTTGCATGGTTTCACTTAGCACAGCTGAACTTATTTCTACACACAACACAGTGGGATGGGAAGAAGACTGCTGGAAATAGCTACCAGAATTTCATTATCTGAATAAACAATACTGCATCCTCATAACGAGCCTGTCTGCGGGAGGATGATAATGATCTTGGATCTCAAGTCATGTTTCAGTTACCTGAGTTGAGGATGTGGTTTCCAAGTAGGCAATGGAGCTGTTGTCATTCTCAGTTGAAGCAGAAGGAGTACTTGTCCCTGGCTGGTCACTGGCTGCGTGGATTAACAACAGAACATTTGTCAAAATAACAAGCACAAACTAGACACACAACATTTGTTAAAATAATGAGCACAAACTAGACACATAATATCTGTCAAAATAACAAGCACAAACTAGACACACAACATTTGTTAAAATAATGAGCACAAACTAGACACATAACATCTGTCAAAATAACAAGCACAAACTAGACACACAACATTTGTTAAAATAATGAGCACAAACTAGACACATAACATTTGTCAAAATAACAAGCACAAACTAGACATATAACATTTGTCAAAATAACAAGCACAAACCAGACATATGACATTTGTCAAAACAACATGCACAAACTAGACATGTAATGTTTCCAAAAGTACCATGCACAAGCTAGATATAAAACTTGTCAAAATAGCATGTATGAACTAGACATATAACATTTATTCAAATAATATGCATGAACTAGATGTGCAATATTTGTCAAAATAACATGCACAAACTAGACATATAACATTTCTGAAAGTAACATGAGCAAGCTAGACATAAAACTTTGCCAAAATAGCATGTATGAACCAGACATTAACATTTGTTAAAATAATATGCATGAATTAGATATATAACATTTGTAAAAATAACATGGACAAACTGTCATATGACATTTCTTTAAAAAAAAACACACATAAAATAGACTGGCTCAAAACAAATGAGCTTTTCGTCATCTTAAGAAAATGGTAGATTTGAATTTTCTCTCTCTCTCTCTCTCTCTCTCTCTCTCTCTCTCTCTCTCTCTCTCTCTCTGAACCTTAAGTGCCCAGGGCACATGGGGCTTCCGCAAAGGTTTTCCACAAATGCCTGTCCTTTGCCTTTTTTTCTGCTCTTGCCCAGGTGAGCCCTCTTTTGCTCAACATCCTTTCTGTTGTTCTTCTTCATGTCTCTTTTGGTCTACCCTTACTTCTGTTCCCCTGTGGTGTCCATCTTAGTGCTGTTTTTGGCAGTGAGTTGTCAGTCATTTGGAGCACATGTCCCAACCATTGCCAGCGTCTTTCCTCAACAATTGCTGTCAGTGGCTTCATCTGCATCTCTGCCAACAAGATGTTATTTCTTATGGTGTTTGGCCAAAATATTTTTCTAACTCTTCGTAAACATTTAGTCTGGAAAGAATTCAACTTGTTTTCTATGATTTTGGTGATTTTCCAGCATTCACTTCCATAGAGTAGTACACTTAGAACATTACTCTTAAATATCCTGATTATCGTATTCATGCTTAGTTTTTTAGATTTCCATATAGTCTGCAGCACTGCAAAAGCCTGGTTTGCTCTAGTAAGTCTGCTGTTGATGTCCTCTGTGCTGTCTTCATTTTCTACTACTCTGCTGTCAAGGTATACAAATTCATTGACCTCCTCCACTGACTTGTTATCTACTCTGAGTTCATTTCTGTTCTTCATATTTTGCTTCATTAACTTTGTCTTTCCAACATCCTATGTTGTTTGCATTCTGAGTTAGCTTGTTTATTTTATCTTGCATTTCTTTGTGGCTGCTTGATAGTAGACAAATGTCGTCCACAAAGTCAAGGTCCTCCAACACTGTGTCAATGGTCCATTGTAATCCTCTGCATTTGTCTGATGTTGCCTCCTTCATTAACCAGTCTACTGCCAGATAAATAATGTTGGTGATAGTACACATCCCTGCTTCACTCCTGTTTGTACCCTAAAGCTGCTGGAGGTATGTTCTCCACAGATCACTTCGCACTGAAAACCTTCGTATAGGGCTTTGATTACATTCACTATCTTATGGGGGAGGCCATGCCATCTTAGGATTTTCCACAGTGCATCTTTGTTGACACTGTCAAAGGCTTTCTCAAAATTTATAAACAGCGCGTATGTTGTGCTATGCCACTCATTTGCCTGTTCTAATATTTGTCTAAGTACAAATATGATCTTCCTTTCCTAAATCCTGCCTGCTCAAGTGCTGGCACAATTCTGTTGATGATTATTCTGCAAAATACTTTACTGGTGAGTGGCAGTAGGGTAATGCCTCTCCAGTTCCTGCAATCTCTGAGGTCACTCTTCCTTGCTAGTTTTACTATAAGGCCAGTTTTCCACTCCTCTGGAGCTTTCTCGAGATCCCAATTTGTTGTAGTATCTGGCAAAGTTGTTTTGGTGTTTCTGTTTCTTCTGCTTTCAACTTATCAGCAGTCACTTCATCTTCACCTGGTGCCCTGTCTAATTTTAGCTTCTTTATTGCCTCCTTTACTTCACTGATTGTTATTGGTCCTGTATTGTTGTTTAGTTACATTTTTGCTTCAGGTATGTCTATTGTTTGTGCTGCTTGTGTTCTGTTTAGTAGGGTGTTAAAGTGTTTCCTCCATCTTTCAATTTTTTCTCTTTCTCCACTGACCAGTTGTCCCTTATGTGTCCTTACTGCACTCTCACATCTTGTGCTGAAGTTACCTGTCATCTGCTTTGTGATTTTTTATATGGTTTTCATGTCATTTGTATATGCTGCTTTCTCTGCTGTTTCTGCTAAGTTGTCATAGTATTGACATTTATCTTGATTGCATGATTCCTTCACTTCTTTGTCTTTTTGTGCATAAAAAAAACTTAAAACTTGTTCTTTTAGCCTTTGTGATTTGGTGTTCAGTAATTTTCGATATCCCAGCACCTCTTTTGCTGTTTCATGTAGTGTTCTATTGAACTCTAATATGGACATTTGTGCTTCATCTTGTAGGAAACTGAAGCGGTTCTTAAGTACTATTGAGAATTCATTCCTTATTTGCTGGTCTTTCAGTTTTATTGTATCAAAACGTATCTTTCTGTGTTCTCTGATTTTGGCTTTCCTTAATTTTAGTTTTATTTTTGCTACCAGAAGGTTGTGATTACTTCCTACATCTACTCCTTTCCTTGCTCGTACATCACGTAGTGACCGTTTCCACTTGTTGTTTATTAGTATGTGATCGATTTGGTTTTATGTTGTTTTATCTGGGGACCTCTAAGTCACCTTATGGATGTTTTTATGTTGGAAAATTATCCCTCCGATGGTCATCATGTTTTCTCCACAGAAACTGCACAGTCTTTCTCCATTTTCATTTATTTCTCCAATTCCTTCACTTCCCATGATTCCACTTCTATCTTCATTTCTCGCACCTACTTTTGCATTGAAGTTGCCCAAGATGAGTAGTATATCATACTTGGGTATTGTTTCTACTGTGGCTTGGAGGCTGTTGTAAAAATCTTTTTTTTAAATTCCTCTTCAGCTGCTTCTGTTGGTGCATAACAAACTATGAGAGACAGCTTCATGAATCTTGAATTGAACTGTGCATATAATAATCTCCCAATTATAGGGGTCCATTTCAGCAATGCCCTTGATGCTTCTTTTGTTATAATCAATGCTACTCCTCCTTCATGATGATCTTCTTTACCTGACCACATTATTGCATCTTTTGTGTACTGTGTTGTTAATTTCCTTCTGCCTTGTCCTGTCCATCTTGCTTCTTGTATTACTAGTATGTCTAGTTTGTATCTGTGCATTTCCTTGATGGTTTGTGCTAGTTTTCCAGTCTGACTAAGTGTTCTTAGATTCCAGCTGCCTATTTGCATCTTGTGTTTGGGTTCCAGGAGGTCTGCAGTCGGGCTGGGGACTTCCAGTGGTTGTCTTTCATCCACAACCTTCATGGGCTCAGTTTCCTGATAAGCATTTCTCCTTCCACCTGCATTTGTTTTTTCCTTTGCTTCTTTTTCTGTAGCAGTCTGATAGTTTTTTTTTAACCAGATAGGGTTGCTGGCCCTATGTCGAACCCTCCTTAGTCGCCTTTTACGATCATGCGTGGTAGGGTGCAGTGGTCCTATTCTTTGCAGATTCCTGGTACCACACGGGGGAAGATTTGAATTAGTCCTACAATATTTTGATCACACGAGATTACAGTGTTTGTTTTGGTAATTAAACACTGGAGCGCGAACTGATTTTATTACAGCCGTGGTTTTTTAGACATGGATCATCTTACAAGTACAAGAATAACCGTGGTCCAAAGGTTCAAAATCCAACTTCGGCGTCACTGCATTCATTGTTCTTCCATTCCCGTTTTTCATTTTCCTGAAGTCTTTCCGATACGGATTTCGCAATGTCACCCCTGTCCATTCTCAGCCTGCCATTTATTTTAGCCTACACAGCAGGTCTATTTGCCACTTCACTGCCATGTATTACCCGCGTGCTCTGGACAATAAAGCCACATTAGGCTTATCATAGTTGACTGGCTTAACAGATGAACCCATTCTTTTCGAAGCAATTTTCCCCCTGTCTTACGAAGGATACTCTATGAATTCGTCACAATGACGTCATGTGCTACATTATGAGCAACTATTGCTGCCGACACAGTCTCTTCTTCTTACCCTTCTACCACCAAGATCGTCCCGTGATCCTACTGAATTTACTCCTGTGGTCCTCCAGAAAGTCTCATTTAGGATGGAGGCTCAGAGCATCGTGGGGCTTGGGCCTATATTCTCGGTGGGTCACAGAAGCGGAATTGCGTGACACTGTGGTTTTTGTTGCACCAGTTCAGCCTCGAGTTTGACTTTACTCACCGGAAAACCTCGACGTGGTTTGGGTATGAATATATCCCGCCCGGGTGAGAGGAGGTTGTCTATCTAGGGTGCACTGGTCCAGTGTCTCCGACTTCAGCATTTTGTGGTCGTGGCTGCTACCCTTCCTGGTGGTGACCAAGACGGAGCTTTTGTCGAGAAGGAAAAATCCTCGCCACTGGTGTTAAGCCGATTTAGGCATGTTATCCCAGTTCTGGCGCACACAGGTCATGGCCGGCCTCTAGAGCAGAGGTGCCAGGATATGGGTAGCCCTCACCGCGAGAATATTGGCCATACCGATTTAACTTCACTTAAGCCTTTCCATCACCTTTTCCACGGCGGCGCCGCGCAGCAACCCTAATCGCCTTTTTCTTCATTCGCCGGGAGGAGTTTCGGCCCAGGCACAAAAGCCGAAGAATCTCGCCAAAAGCGCGGAATCGAACCTTGATTCCCCATTACCCGTTATAAACATGGTAGGCATGTCACGTAACATCGACATTTGACAGGGCAGACATTTGAAAGATGCGTCGCCGGCACAGAAGGCCATTCGATCAGCACAAAATTATCCAGAGTCACCAGTTGGGACGCTGCGCGCCGCGAAGAGCAACGACGATTGGTTTAGAACTAATAAAAGCGCTCTTTCCGCGGGGGTCGGAGCTTGATAAGCATGTATTAGCTCTAGAATTGCCACAGTTATCCAAGTAAGATCGTGTCATCTAAGGAACCTCGACTGATTTAATGAGCCATTCGCGGTTTCACCGTGAGACAGTGTGAACTTAGACATGCACGGCTTAATCTTTGAGACAAGCATATGACCACTGGAAGGATCAACCAGATAGCTATCTTCACCGAACCTTTGTCGGATATCTGCCGACTGGCCGACGCGGGGCAAGGGAGACAGCGCTCTGCTCAGAGCGGATCCCTTTCGACCCCGGCGGTGTTTCATTTCCTATAACCACTGGCAGCGGCCGGCTCTCTCTGCTCTAACGAGCGAGAAGAAAGCGAAACTTCGACAACCAACCCATATTACATACTGCAGAGCCGATACTCTTTGCGAGAGATGAGCCAATTTCGAGACCGTCGGTCGACAACACTGTAGTACACCACCGACGCGTTAGCACGAACCTGGCTGGCTAGCCGTTTATAGGCTTCGCTCGACAGACAGACCACTCGCTTCTGCATTGAACCACATTAACTCTCGCCGTCCGAGAAGGGAGCGAAGACCTTTCTCTCCATTCACGGAAATAGAGAGCGTTTTTTCGCCAAAAAAAAAAAACAAAAAACGGCCGGCTCGCTCTTTCAAAGCCAACAGCAGCCCGCGCTGCACAGCTGACGACCCACACAGCCTCAATTTCCATTCGCATGCTTCGTGTGGTGATTTCAAAGGCTCCCGAACACTTTGCCACTACTCTTCCATTGTGATAGATAATAAAATCCCAACCCCTTGTGCTGTTTCGAGATAATGAGCCATCTGTATATATAAACATGGACTTCGCATAAAAAAGAAGAAGCAATAATACAGCCCAGATGGTGCTTAGATTTACGAGGGGTATTTGTAAGTTCTCGTCATAAGGTACAACGGATTATTTGTGGACAACCTTTTTTGGTTCTTTCTCAACATAGTCCCCTTGCAAGTTTATGCACTTAGTCCAGCGATCCTGAAGCATACGGATCCCCTCCTTGTAAAAGTCAGCATCTTGTGCCAGTAGAAAGTGCTCTACAGCATGAATGACGTCATCATCTGAAGCAAATTTGCAACCACTGAGCTCCTTTTTGAGTTTGGTAAACAGGTAATAGTCCGAAGGGGCCAAATCTTGGGAATAAAGAGGATGTTCAAGAAGCAAGAAGGCACGTTCATGAATGGCAGCCATTGTCACCGCCGACTTGTGAACTGGAGCATTGTCTTGATGAAAGATGACTTCTCTCGTCAATTTCCCTCCACGCTTTTCCTTCAGTTTGACCCGTGGTTGCTTCACAAGATTAGCGTAATAGGCCCCGGTCACCGTTCTGTCCTTTGAAGATAGTCTACTAATAGCACACCTTCTGAATACCAAAAGACGGAATCATCACATTGCCTGCAGACAAAACCACCCTTGCTTTCTTTGGAGGTGGGGATCCATGATGTTTCCACTGCTTTGACTCTTCTTTGGTTTCTGCTTGAAAATGATGAACTCAAGTCTCATCCATAGTCACAAATTGCTGAAGAAACATTTCAGGATCTGGAGAAAAATGGCCAAGATTGTCTCTTGACATGTTGAGACGCTGTCGTTCGTGATCAGCTCCGAGAAGTTTCGGGACCCATCGAGCAGTGACCTTTGTCATTTTAAGATCATTGCGAATAATGGCATGAACACGTTCCTGGGAGATGCCCAACTCAGTAGCAATGTACCGCTCAGTTAGTCGTCGATCCTCCATTATCATATCAAGAATTCTGCCAGTGGTTTCATCAGTGGTTACCGTTCTTGGTCTTCCTGGACGGGGATCATCTTCCAGACTCTCCCCTCCATGCACTGGGGCCGTGACGTGCATTTCTTTGTTTTGGCAATGTCAGCAACAACAAAAAAACGGCTGCGACTCAAACAACGTTCTCTCATCGTTGTTACATATTTCTATACGGGTAACAAATGTCTTACGCAATAACAACATAAAAATAAACGCAGCAAATAACAGCTATGAACACTGACCACCAAATTAGCATCTGAACCACATAAACCACTCTTCAAAACCACACAGAACCACAAACTTACGTATGCAGTATCCGTTCTTGGCCGTATATCCGGTACAGCATTCTTCAACCTCCACCTCAGAAGAGCTTACACGAGAGTGCTTGCGCGGCCTGGCAACGTAACAGAGTACAATGGTACAGTTTGAGAGCAAGAAAAAAAAACACTAACGTTATTTATAGTCAAGATGGCGTCTTTGTATAAAAATACACAGATTAAAAATAAATAGCACATTCACTGACTGAACTATCACTACCACTCTTCCAACTCTGGCCTGAGTGGGCTACCACCTCTCACCCAGCGGGGATGCACTGATATCCTAAACACGTCGAGGTCTTCCGGTGAGAAAGTCCAACCCTAGACTAAACTGGTGCAACGAAAACCAAGGTGTCACGCAATCCCGCTTCAGAGACCCACCAAGAATACAGGCTAAAGCCCTGTGATACTCTGAACCCCTGTGGTCCTCTCGTGGATCTAGTGTGGTCCTTTCGGGGACCACACAGGAGACCACGGGACCTAACGAGGACCACAGGCGTAAATTCAGTAGGATCAGAGGGCGGTCTTGGTGGTAGAAGCGAACGAAGAAGAAGAAGAAGACTACTACTGCTACAACAACAACAACAACTTCTACTACTACTACTACTACTGTTACTTCTACTACTACTACTACTACTACTACTACTACTATTACTACTACTAATACTACTTCTAATA